>JASCZW010011517.1:0-31785 GCA_034211315.2 Aedes japonicus
AAGTTGTTTGTCACATCTGCACGTTGATGCATCAACGACTGATTCGTCGGGAACAGTCTGGGTGACAAACATAACAGTAGTTGTTCAATGCAGCCATCTGGAACAACGATGAGCGTGAGGCAGCATGGATATGACTGGATCTGCCACAGCAAATGAAAGTAACCTGCACAACCTGAAGTACAAAGATGCAAAGACGATAGATCGAAGTCTACCGCGAAGGCACATACCTGAGGCTCCACCATGACATACTTGCCACTTACAGATCACCTTCCGAATCCTGCTGCCTGTTGGGTCTCCACGCCATGTCCAGCTTTGAAAACAGATTCCAGAACAAGAGGGGACTAAACGTGAATCTCTCAAAATCTAGTTCCCATCACATCATGTTAAAGAAATGTTATCTCAGGCCAGGTCTCGGTGCGCATGACAGTGCCAGGGTCTCAATAACGAACGCCTGAATACCCTCATTCTACAAGATCAGATTACGTCTGTCTGAAAATCTGATCTGTAAACAGCGAGTTTGATTAATATGACGCCTGCCGTTAACGACACTACAGAGAAATATTTATCACAAGTATTATCGTTGGCAACCGAAAGTATTGATTCGACGGTCAACACATTACAATGTTGATCACCTGTTGTGACATTAATTTGGCCGGTATAATACGTGAGGGCTGTGAGGAAAGAGGCGGCCCTGGATGCTTTAAATGGTAAGCACTGCAACATCTACGATAACCAGATGTAAGACGGCAGGAGGTATGATTGACTACTGACAGAACAGTTACAGGAGAACCTCCATCGCCGACACCGCTTGGCTCCAAGGACTTGCCAGCATGGCGTAAAGAAAATATTGTCGATGGACACAAGAAGAAGGGCATAGATTTGCATACCAAGTAGCCATTGACCCAGACAACTTGCAGCAGAAACCACCCGGTTCCTATCCTGAATGGTGCTGCTAGTAATGGCATGAGAGGTAATTCGCGACATTGCATTGGTTGCGACATCAGGGCTTCGGTAATACGCGCTAACGATGTAAACATCTCTAAGGCGTAACATAGCTTCAACATGACATACGCGCAGCGTTGGCGGCAGAGCCAGCAACACAGCCAGTCTGGCACCCTATCCCACAATAGCGCCTGACAAGGGCCCATTCGAATACATGCCTGTGTTCCATACGAGCGGCATTGCTCATTACCACGAATCTGATGTCTGATGTTACAAAGCAAAAGAATTCACAGCCCTTCAGCGATAAGTCGACAAAGACGACAGGCTCCACGCCGCACTTCCTTTACACAAAGTTTCACTACGTCTCCCATCGAATAGGTGAATTGACTCCTTCGAAATGATCGTTGTGACATTATAGCGAGAAATCTCGGTGCCATTGTTTGTCAGCCCTACCCCACGAAAAATATTTGTCGAGTAAATAGGATTACACTGATAAGATTGATTTCGCACGAGACCGACAGATATTTGAATCTGGAGTAGATGATTGCCTGACGGCGAATACGACAGCGACGTTCGTCCTATTCAAGATCCGCGAGTACCGCAAAGAAAAGCAGTGTTTAATGCGAATGAATACTGAAATCCCACTTCAAGAATTCAACCAAACTACAACCCATACTTGACACCTGCAGGACTGGCGGCTTGGTGATCTAACAGTTACACAGATTAGTCTAGATTATCTCATTTCGAAGTCTATAATACAATTACAGCGTTGAACACGCCAAAAAAAGAAGTTACCAGGATCTACTATCACTTAATACAGAAGTGACGAATTGACGCAGTTGAAAATCGCCGAGGTGATCAACACGCGCGAAACGGATGGAGTTTCAGCGGGCATTCGAAGAGATGGAAATGCAGAAGGCTGAAGATATAACAGACACGCAGCGTTAAGTTGCCGCGTATGCATTATAGCAGATCAGAGTCAAATCGCCTGGCGGTTATGGCAGCAGCCCGGGCTGCGCTGTCGCATGGCACGAAGGTCGTAGCTATGGTTCGGGGCGGAAACTTTCCGGCAAAAACGTTGGAGAGGGCGAACGAAACGTCAAGCAAGCTAACAGAGGAAATTTCACATTAACAGGTGAACGAAAAGACCTGCAAAGAGAGATCTTCACGACATCATGAACCACGCACTGTTTGAGCAGGGTGTTTAGGCTAACCCAAATCGTAAACTAAGACAGCTGGATACTGAAATAAACTTACTGCAGTGTCGTCACGGGACTGCATCTCAATCCCGTTATTCACGACATTTGAAATGCAATTTGACCGAGAAGATTGGTTTGATGATTTCGAAATAAATGGAATATTCAGCACTGTGTCCTTGCTGTAGAGATTCATAAATGCAGTTGAAAATACATACAAAGACAGAAGAAATGTTATAACATAAAACAGCATGATTTGCAGCATTGCATGTTCAAGACTGTTCTGCTCTCCAACGATCAAGGCATTCAATGAATCCCTTTAGATTAAAAGGAAAATACACCCAAAATCCATTACATTAATAATTCCGTCTGCACATGCAGAGATGTGACGGGCTTTTACAGTTTAATTGTAACAAACATAACTTATTTCCAGAGCTTCCACACGAATCACAATTTGTTTACTTCATACATTGTGTCATCATTCCTCTGTTTTACCATCTACCTGAAAACAATCAACTAACATCCGATTGCTGCGATCACAGCTATCTGTCTAATGCATATCAGTTTAATCTGTTTGAAACTCAAACCTATTTCCATATCATTTATTGACCATCAAAAGCCTATCATCAAGAATTACTTCCGATTTTCGTAGATCTGGCCATCTCGCACCTCTTCTGATGTCATGATGTTGCCATCTGCTCCTTCCAGTTTCTCCGCTTTCCTTCATCTTCAATGGCCTTATTTGAGGATTTGGGTTTTTCACAAATTGACACCTTCATACCAGTTCATATAGAATGCGTGATGGCGGCAGGATAATACCGTTTCGATTAGTAGGCAGAATTCGTTTCGCAGGTTTCCTGCCGGCACATTGCTGCCCATATTTGCGGTAGTGAAGTCAATTTCATACACCGGGTAGTTCGCTTCGCCAAATCAACACCTTTTGCCTTCACAAAAATGATTTCGAATAGAAACCCAGCCACGGCAACTGTTTGATCATCTATGATACGTGACATGTCGTTTTACCATCACGCCGAGGCCTTCATTGATCCAATTTATTGCGTTTACATTTTGTTTTGGGTTTTGAATCTTCCAAAGGGCGGTCTACTGTCGTTCACTACTTTTGAGAATCGATGGCAATTTCTTCAAAATTTCATTTGTCCAAATTTGCCTAGGCCACCTGGGTTTACATAACTTCAATGTATGCATAATACCGGTTGATCGTCTTTCTCAAAATCAACTTTAATGAAGGTTTTGCCTACGACAGGCGCTAAATACGATACTAGTCATTGTCAAACAGTCGTAGTCTTTTCATACAGAACTCAAAGGCCATAATTAACTGAAACTTACGCGCGAGACAAAACGACCAAATTTCTTAGTTTGCCTTCACCAGATTGAAATGCGTACCCTATCTCATCAATTCCACGGAAATATTGTACAGCGACTGCAAACGGGATGCTCGTTTAAAAACAAATGTTTGTTATATTTCACGTTACAATAAAAGACATCGATTTGATACTGCACTTTGAAGGTAAAGAATTGAAATTTTAACTGAATGCATCCATTGCGTTGCGTCATAGAGTTCGCGAAATCATCGAGTGATTTCATGATGGCTTCACGAAGAGTTGCGTACTCGAAACTAAACGATGGATCGGAAAAGGGAATGCTAATATTCAACCGTACTGATAAATAAAACGTTTCAAGGATCGTAAGAATTGCCGGTAAAATGGTAGCAGCGGCAAAAACACGTATGCACATCAAAATCCGAGGTTTGCATTGAAATCATTCCAGCGTTATCCCAACATTCGACTGATACGCGAAAAGGCGAAGTTTCAGTCTTGCCTTATGGCATCAATGAAACGTCTCCGGGATTACATGCGTATTAGCGTCCAGAAGGCATCGAATGGAGCGATTAAATATCCGGCGTGGCCAAAACTAGCGCAAAGAAAATCAGACAGGGAGCTGTCACAGTGCATTTGCATTGCGACGGACGATGAGACCCACAGCCGACACCAAACAAATGCCACGACAGAACACATTACGTCATTCTAAGTTGTCGTTCCGAGAGTTTACGGAAGAGAAACGTCGAAATTCTCACCAGTTTGCCGGGCAGTTATCTTGATGGGCAAAATGACCAGCCCTCTCTGGGCACATCAACGGACACCCAGCGCCAGACGACTTCACTTTCTTGAGATTCACATGATATCATTTCTGGGCTGGATTTTGGCATCTGCCATTCGGCCTGGGTACAAAGATATAATGTAGTTTCGTCAACCTCCAACACTGGAATGATTGAAACATTTCAGATTAACATGAAGGCAAAGCTCGTTAAAATGCAACGATAGTACGAACTAAAGAAGTGTAGTTGTCAACGACATTGACTAAAATTCCAAAGGTCATGGGTGTACATTTGGCTGGAGAAGAGGCTCAATAAAACTACGATTTCAATCCATTTAGTAGTACTTTATTTCCAGAAAGTTTGAAAGAATTGACTAAAGGAATACTAGGACGATGTCTAGTTCCATCGAATACAGTCTTTAGTCTAAAATACACACACCCATAGATTATGTTGTTCAGCTATATATCTACCCAAAATGGATTTTATCTTCACTAATTAATCTGTACCATGGCCTTAGTAATGCTGCTCTCTCATTGAACTTACATGCTGTTACCTTCGCTATTGCACTCATCCGGAGAAACTGCCTCTGTTGTTGCCAAGTCATACTCTATAACTTTACACGATTAGAGATGTTACAGTAATACATCCTTTGTTAGTACAAAGTGATTTATTCAGCCGATTCGTTACCTGACAATATACTGTACCAAACTTGTTTCATGTTCACGGTTACATGATCCTGCCCATGTCTTGTTGAGGAGAACTGGGATAATCTCCATCGGAACTATTATCACAAATTGAAGACAATTTAATTTTATATGAACTGTACCACATGGCCTAATTAGGCCATTTAGACTTCATTTTCAAAATTTCAGACTGCCCACTGCTCTGGGATTTTCTTCATATTATTTTTGAAAATTTTATGGATGTGGATTTCATGTCAGACTCTTCAGAAAAGTCTACGTACCCCAGAATAGCCCCATATGTACTGAGCAAACAAAGCAACTCTGACAGCCAAGGAAAGGGAAAATATTATACAAATCGAACTTTGTTCCCGGTCACATAGGTAATTATAGGCAACACATCAAAATCAAGGGTTTGAATAAAGCAGCATTATGTAACAGCAAATTATTCTATTTAAAATATAATTATCATGTTGTATCATCTAATTTTCTGGAAAAAGACCGAGTGTGATTATTCTCACACAGACATTGAAGAAAGCATCATATATCAGTCTCACGTTCTTTTAACGTTAGAAATGTTATAAATTTGTGGCCAGATAAAGTATTGAACACACCATACTTAATAAAGACAGGCAGAAAATACATTGTTGATGCGTACCCGAACACATTTAATTGACGTTTCACTAGTCTCGATAGTCTCAAAAAATTTTAACACAATTGGGTTTAATTCTGTTTCAGACATGCTATTCAAAGTCTGTATGAATTAGTAGAAGAATTAAACTTAGAAAGCAGACTTCAATATCTGATATTGGTTCTTAACTAAATCTATAAAGACTATATAGTGTTACACAATCAAATGCCGAAGATACCTGATTACGTAAATTTTATACAAAATATTATTCAACAAATATAATAATAAGAATATAAAAAAAGATGTAATGTAAATAAATATAAGAATAAAAATATATAAAATATATAATAATATAAATCAAATAAAATATAAAATATATAAAATATAAAATATAAAAACAAATAAATAATAAGAAAAACCAAAATAAGAATAAAACACTGCTCAAAAGTGTGTATTTTATGTTTTATTGAATAACTATTTTGTATAAAAATTTACATGTCAGGTATCTTCAGCATTTTGATAGTTGACAACTTTACAATTATATGAATGTATATAAGATTTGGTTTAAGGACATAATATCAAGAAGTTAGGGATCTGGAAATGTAAGTTTGAGATTTTTCATACTAATTCCCATACAAACTTTGAATAGCGTGTGCAAAGCCACCCAAAACTGTCGCAGCGTAACTGGGTACCATTGTAATCCAAATTGGCCGATTATTAGAAGGGGCCATTTCAAATTTTGCATCAGCCTAATATACATTATCATGAAATATTGGTATTACGAAAACAATATCATATCTTCATTGCTGTATTTGCATTCGTTGATGATTTTCATATAGATTCTCCGATATGCGTTTAACGGCAGTACAGCGCCATTATAACTTCGAGGCATTCTTTGGCAGCAGAGTTTGTAAAGCTGATAGCGTTACCTAAAATAGTGGAATGAAAACGTACACGAGCAGTACTAGTCGTTGTTCGTCAATATTTATCACCCATTGAAAAAAACCCCTGGTGAATTGTTTATAACAATATTGAATACCGGCCCGCAAGTGTTACACGCTTGTTTCCAGCAAACGAACCTATCAAAAAAATTACAGTAGACAATCATCACTCACATTACTATCTGGAATGACTTGCACTTACGTCTCCCATCATGCGTTGCGTACGATTCATTATCTCGATACACTTACTTCAATTTATTAGTTTTAAAATAGAGCATTATAGCGTTCAGCGTGCTTCAGACAAAACGATTGTCCTGGCCTTCCATCTTCGGCATTTATTGGCATTCACGTTATGGTCAATCCGTTAAATCAACCAGCCGCAATCGTGCGAAACAAATTTGAATTTAAATCGATTTTTATCCAAAGGGAATGATCGTCTCTCCTCCGCTAATAGTTTTGTTTTATTGCACGTGCAGCAATATTGTTTGCCTGTTACATAGTACACATAACGATTTTGAGTAGGATAGTGCTGAACAAATGTAACTAGTGTACATCACAGACTGATTAATTCAGCCATCCATTTTCCTTTGAGAAATGTTCCATTTTTATCATCTTGAATTTGCAGTACTGCGTCGTTGTCTTCGGTTTTCATATGACAAACACTTCACGTATCACATTGCTACCACATTCGTTGCCTAGCCAGTGCGGCATCACCTAATAGGCATGTTTTGCCTATGATAATGCACGAGTAATCATGACTATTGAATAGTCCATCTTCTGCACGTCCACAGGCATTGACATTGCTGCCACCACATGGAATAATATTGCTGCACCAGATACCTGATGGGGTAATTATCAGCACCCTATTAAGGTTGTTACACATTAATGAGATTTGCATTTGTGAAATCCCAGCAACTCCTCGACACATATTCCACCTGACATCGAATGAGTTCGATTCGATTGAGGCGAGCAGTGTAGCACAGCCTGCAGTAACTGAAACCAGATTGCCTGATTACATCATGGCAGCGCGCCAAGGTAGGCTCCAATTGACTTCATCGAAATCACATCACGACATTCTGGCCTTCGGTTGGTTGCGGCATCGCATTATCATCATAACAAGAGCGCATCCGCAGATCAGTCCGTCAGTCTCGGTGCAGTTGGCGGCTGGAGCAGCAGCGGCGATAAGCGCCAACAAGTAACGAATGAGATCATCGCAAATGCAGGAATATGAGTGGAGGTTTGAGGAAGCGCAGAACACGCTGGCGTTGTATTGCATTGAAGACAGGAAAATTACTAGCGAAGAAGGTATCTGATGGATGTTTCATCTTCGACGGTACAGCATTAGTCAGTGGTGGCGGTCTGGTCATCGGAAACAATTTTCTTCGTTGATGATTTAATCATTATACGGCGAGGCATGCCGAACTCCAGTACACGTTTGGAGGCTACTCCGCTTCTCGATTTGGTAATGTTAGGCTTTGACAAATATGTTCTCTGCTTCTCTACTGTTTTGTATATGAGTACGTGCTCTCGTTTAATGCCATAATTATGCCCGTAAATCAACGTCGACCTAACTCCATGGGATCATCTGCATAGTATCAAACAGCTACCTCTTACATGAACGGACCACATAAATGTAGAACGTGTACCATGTCTTCACTGAAACTGACGTACACCCCTGAAGATCTTACTCTCTCTACGACGATACTCTAATTGCGTCAGTCTAACCCATCCATGTCATACCATGGGAGGCTCCACTATACAGCATTAGAATTGACGTCAGACATCTCGCGGATGGAAGCCACACATCAGTCGAAGATTGTCATGTACCACGCAATAACTTCCACGAAGGCCCTCAATCAGCCATCTCATGACGTCCATGCAACTGTTGAAGATAGAAGGATTTGCATTCACTAAAAGATACTGGAAACTCCACGCATATATCAAAGGAAAACATGTTGAGAATGGTAGACAGAACGAAAAATTTCCTGTACTGTCGTTGAGAGCATCTAGCTCCAAGAAGGTTATGTTGCCCATTTTCAAGGGTTGAACCTAAACACTGCGGCCCCATGACTAATGGTTACAGCGACATTACTTCCTCTGAAAGAGGTGAAAGATAACTTAGCCAGAGTGATCAAGGCCCACTGTAGTCACTCACAAAACATATGCCATATCCTGCATTACATTGGTCGAGGCAGCTGATCCTTCTCGAACCGAATGTACACGCACGGGAAACAGAGAAAGGTAACGTCACGATACCTTCGCAGGTCAGTTCATCTTAAAATTTAGTTGATTGAACTTAATCATAGAATACATTTGTTAATTGATCTATATCAGAGATTCATTACAGAAGAATATTCTGTAATATATCACGGCTGTACTATCGAAATAATTTATTTCACGAAGAACACTTAGTTCCATGTCGACCGGCAGTATATTAACAAAACAAACATTAACAGCATTAAGTTGCTTCCATTAAGAAAATAATAAATCTATATGAAGGAAGAAAAGCAAAGTACAACAAATAAATAAGGTATGCATGTTTATGTAGTTAACGAATAAATATAATTGTTATATTACGACGTCATGTGCTTGATGAGGTACGATTAATCTGTGTGCAATATTTTAAGACGGCATTTTACATAGAAAATACGTGTTTGGAAAATTGCCTTTGCGGTAAAGAACTACCAAATATAACGTAACAAATTGATTATTACCACTTCACAGATAAAAAAGAAAATCAATCTCTCGAATTATTCACGCACACAGCGTGAAATGCTTGACGGCAGGTCACGGCATACATGCAATTTAAACCAGATAACGCCTGAATTAAAGAATGTAATCATTGTTGTATATGCATGAACGTGGTCAGTACCACTCATTGATCGGTGTCTCCCGACTCAAGAACGAGAGCAAATTTTACATTTTCTTACCTTTCAAGGGATTCCAATCAGCAACGACTTATACGCAAAGTTAAATCCGGAAACCTTCCACGGTGCAATAATACCTTGATTGTGACGGCGGAAAAGCATCATCTTGCGAATTTCAATACGCGCTTAGATTCAGCACATTCGCAGTTGTCTGGTTGAGCCATCACAGTACAAAGATCCAAACAACAAATTCGCGGTTGCAACTCTCTCCATACACATATCTCCAAGAACGGTTTAACAACGCTAAACACGGTTCGCGAGCCTGAATTCGCAGATCCCAAACGATGGCGAATACTGAACATTCGTCATTCCAAATTTCAATGAACTGAGACTCAGTTTTAAAAACGAGTTTCAATCAATTTCAGGAGTAACGAGATCATCAAATATCTGGGAGCAACATTAACGGCACGTCAGATCGCCGATTTGCCAAAAACACGCCGTCGAAATCACAAACAACTGAGACTGATATCGGCATTTACATGACACTAAAGATCATGAAAAACAGAAACAGATTGAGTATAAAATGTTTTTGTCAGCAAGCCTGACTTTCGAGTTTTGACGCGAAATTATCTGACAGACATATATCAATAGGTGCGTGACGACATACACATATTGAAGAGATACTTCTCGAACTAGCATCTCTTCAATATGTGCTTAATAATCATCCACACACTTTGTTAATATATAACCAATGTCCTGTCAGATGAATTTCACGTCAAAACTTCAAAAGTCAAGGAAAACGCGGTAAAAACTATTTTGTGTTCAATACTCCAATCTATTTCTATTTTTCCGCCTTGATCTTTAAATGTCATATAAATTCACCGATCGCATAAGATAGTGAGTGGTAAGTCTCAATTATTTGTATTATTTCGGCAACGTGTCCTAACCATCAACGACCTTTCTTAACGTGCCGTTAATGTTACTCCCAAATAATGCAGTGGTCTCCTTACTTCCTAAGAAATGTTACTTCGTCGACGACCTCAGTGTTTGGTTCACGTTTAAAAACTAAATTGTAGTTCATTGAGGCTAAGGCCAACGAATGTTCAATATTCGCCATAAATTTGCCGAGAATTGTTTTCTGAATATCTGTGATGCACTTAGCTCTAGGATCTACGAAATTCAAACTTTCCTGTGAACCGTGAGGAAGTGACTTGCGTTGTTTAAACTTAAGAACCTTGGAAATATGTATATGGAGAAAAGTTTACTAACCACAGGCCCCATTTGTTTAGATCTGTACGAAGTGTTGTTGGCTCCAACCAAACAACTACGAAATGTGCGGTCATCTAAGCACATGTGCAAGTTCACAAATGATGCATCATTTTTCCACCGTACTGTCAAAAACATTTGTATTGCACCGTAGAAGGAAATTTCAGATTTAACTTGCAATTATAGAGTCAGTTATTTCAATTGCAAATCCACTTGATAACACAGAAAAAAAATTATAAAGCGCGTAAAATTTCTCCTCGTTTAGTTCCAAGTCAAGGGAGACGTAATCAATGAAATTGTTTGCAACCGTTCATGCGCCATACAACAATGATTGCATTCTTTATACAACAGGCTAGATTCAGGCGTTATCTGGTTTAAATTTACATGAAATATGCCATTATTTTCTGCCAAATCAAGCATTTCCTTTATGTGCATTAGATAATTCAGAAAATTCAATGTTTCTTTTTATCTGTGTAAGAGGGAGCTGAAGTTTGCATGAGTGTAAACCGGGCTTTTGCATTTACTACGTTATATTTGGTGGTTCTTTACCACAAAAACAATTTTCAAAACACGTGTTTTCTGTGTAAGAAATGCCGTCTTAAAAATATTACTTTTTACAGATTGTCGGCCTTCATTCAAACATGACATTCATTGTCCTTAACAATTATATTTATCAGCTGTTCGTTGGCACTACATAAACATGCACTTTGAAAACTGCTTATTTATTTTGTTGTACTGTACTTTCTTCGCTTCGAAGAATCTTTCACTATAGATTTATTATTTTTCTTAATAAGAGCCTTTGAGTTACTTTGTTAATGTTTGTTTTGGTGTCTTTATTCTTCAGTCGATATAGATTCCGTGTTCTTCGTGAAGTAAATTATTTCGATGAATGTTTAGCGGATTGTTATATTTTTAAGTATTATTCTTTCTGTGTAGTCTCTACGTTATGGAATCAATTAACAAATATATTCTATGATTAAGTTCAATCAACTAGGATTTTAAAAAATGAGCAACCTGCGAGAGAACATCGTGACGTTACCTTTTCTCTGTTTCCCGATGCGTTGTACATTCGGTTCGAAAGGATCAACTACACCTCGGCCGTGTATGCAGGATATGGCATATGTTTTTTGTAGTGATACAATTAGGAACGCAAATCCTCTAACAAGTTATCTTTCACCGCCCGTACCTATATTCTTCTCTTTTCAGAGAGCGAGTAATGTCGCTATAACCATTAGTCATAGGGCCACAGTTAGTGTTTAGGTTCCAACCACTTGAAAAGAAATGGAGCAACACTTAACCTTCTTAGACTAGATGCTCTCAACGACAATTTTTTAAGAAATTTTCGTTCTGTACACCACCATTCTGTTTAACTTTACTCTCCGACTATTCATTTCCGTTTTCCTTTGATAGCTACTAAAGACTACGTGGGTTTCCCGTGTCTTTTAAGGTAGATACCAAATCCTCCCTATCTTCAACAGTTGCATGGACGTCGCCAGGTGAGCGATTGAGGAGTTTCTTCGTGGAGATTATTGCGTGAACGTATCAGTAATCTTCGACGAATTATTCCTCATCGTAGCTCCATCCACGAGATGTGCAAACGTCAATTCTAATGCTAATACTAATTGGAGCCTCCCATGAGGTGACATGACATGGATGGGTTGTAGAACTTGACGCAGAATTAGAAATATCATCGTAGAAGTTCCAAGATGTGCTTCAGGGAGTTGCATATGCGTCAGTTTCGGAAGACATAATTTTACATGAAATCTTTGTTTACGTTCCTACATTTATGTGAGAGATGAATTACGTTCCGTGTAAAATTCATAACTTGTTTGATACTATGCAAAAAGATGTTCCATAGGTTAAGAGTGAGGTCGACGCCTTTCGTTGGTTACAGACTGTAATTCGCCAACATTAAGCAAGCTTACGTACTTTCCATATACAAAACAGTAGAAGCTTGAAGAACACCCCCTAATTTGGTAAAAGCTTTACCTCCACACAACATTACCAAAATCGAAAGTAAGCGGGTAGCCTCCAAATTGGCACGTGCCGTGGGTACCGCAAGGTTCAGCATGCCTTCACCGTGTGATTAAATCATCAACGAAGAAAAAATTGTTTCCGATGACCAGACCGCCACCACTTATTTAATGCTATTGCAATCGAAGTGACGAAAACGTCCATCGGATGCAGCTTCTTTCGCTAGTAATTTTCCTGTCTTGCAATGCAATTACAACAACGCCGGACGCCAGGGTAATGCACAGCACTCGAACACTCGCTTTCATGATTTCCTTTTATTTGCGATGATATAAAATAAATGCTAAGATTACACCTGTTGAGCGCTTATCGCCGCTGCTACTCAAAGCCACCAACGCGCACCGAAGACGACGGACTGATTTTCGTCTTAACACGGATGCGCTCTTGATTATGATGATAATGCAACCGTCGGTGGAGTGATGCCGTAACCAACAACAAACTGCACCCGGAGGGCAGAAATAATAAAAACGTGTGATTTCGATGGTCAATTTGAATTTCTAGCAGCGCCTCTTGCCATGATGTAATCGAACGGTAATCTGGTTTCGGTTTCTACTGCAGGCGAGACTTGTGCTACTGCTCACTTCCAGTTTCGAATCGAGGCTCGGGGGGCTCATTCGATGTCAAGGTGGAATAATGTCGAGAGTTGCTGGGATTTCTAAATATTAGAAAATCCTCCTGATTCATCTCATTATGTGCCTTTCAACCTGCTCGGGGTCAGCGATGTCGTTACCCCATCGAACAGCCACAGTGCAGCAACATCTATTATTCCACAATTAAGCTAACAACTCGCTCCAATGCACAGCAATTGGACGTGCAACTTCAGATGGACTATTCAATAGTCATGATTACTCGATTATTATCGCAAACAAAAAAAAAAGCATACCTATTAAATTGATACCACACTGGCTAAACAGCAAATAATAATAACAATAATGATGCATTGGTGTTTGGTCATATGAAACCGAATGACGACACGGTGCTGCACGCATAAAATTCAAAGTGGAAATAAAAATGGGAACATTTCGCACAAAAAAAGAAAGAAAAATGGATGAAGAACGAGTTAATCCAGTCCCCGGATGTGGTACGCTAGTTTTCCATTTTATGTTCAGCAGAAATAAAGTGCTTTTGCAACTCACTGCGCAGGGTGGATTAGCCGACTATATGTAGGTAGGTATGTACTGCGATTGTAGTAAAACAAAGCCTATTAGCATTATTGGAGAGGGACGGTCGGAACAGCGATTGGATAAAAAATCGATTTAAATTCAAATTTGTTTCACTTTTTGATTGCGGCTTTGGTTGGTTTAACGGATTGTTATGCGATGGGATGTGCCAATGCCGGCTCAAAAATGCCAGATGGAGAAGGTTAGGACTTAGTCGTTTTATTGCAAGCTTACACTAGTTGCTATAATGCTCTATTTTAAAACTTAATAAAATTAGTATTAGGGAATAAGCATCCGAGATAGTAGATCATTTTGCAACACATGATGGGACAGTAAAAGTGCAAGTCATTCCCGGGTAGATAATAATGAGGAGTGATGATTGACTCATCAGATGTTGTCCACCTTAATTTTTTTTTTTGATAGGTTCGTTTATTTGCTAGGCTCAAGCGTGTGTAACACTTTACGGAGCCGATATTCAATATTGTTATAAACAATTCTAGGGGTTTTTTTCATTAGGGCGAATCTAATATTGACAGACTCTCTTTGACTAATTTCTCTTTCATTCATATTCCAATCACCTTTACGTTTTTCATTCCACTATTTTTAGAGTACGCTATCCAGCACTGTTGTGTTTCGCTCTGTACTAAAGAATGCCTCGAAAGAGTTATAATGGCGCTGTACTGCCGTTAAACGCATATCAGTCCCATATGAAAAATCATCGAATGCAGAATACAGCAATGAAAGATATGATGTTGTTTTTCGTAATACACTATGTTTCGCATGATGTATGTATATTAGGCTGATGCAAAATTTGAAATATTTGCTCCCTAAGCTTAATCGACGCCAATTTGGGTCCTGATAGTACCCAAAAATTTTTAACACATTTGGTTTTAATTTGGCTTTGCACACGCTATTCAAAGTTTGTATGGGAATTAGTATGAAAAATCTCAAACTTACATTTCCAGATCCCTAACTTCTTGATATTATGTCCTTAAACCAAATCTTATATACATTCATATAGTGTAAGTTGTCAACTATCAAAATGCTGAAGATACCTGACATGTAAATTTTATACAAAAATAGTTATTCAATAAAACATAAAATACACACTTTTGGTATGATGTTTTATTCTTATTTTGGTTTTCTTATTATTTATTTGTTTTTTATATTTTATATTTATATATTTTATGTATTTTATTTGATTTATATTATTATATATATTTTATATATTTTATATTCTTATATTTTATTTACATTACATCTTTTTACTTCTTATTATTATATTTGTTGAATAACTATTTTTGTATAAAATTTACATGTCAGGTATCTTCGGCATTTTGATTGTTGGCAACTTACACTATATGAATCTTTATAAGATTTGGATTAAGGACATAATATCAAGATGTTAGGGATCTGGAAATGTAAGTATGAGATTCTTCATACTAATTCCCATACAAACTTTGAATAGCGTGTGCAAAGCCAAATTAAACTCAATTGTGTTAAAATTTTTTGGGGACTATCAGGACCCGAATTGGCGTCGATTAAGCTTAGGGGAGCAAATATTTCGAATTTTGCATCAGCCTAATGTATATTTTTCTACCCTGTCTTGTGAAATATGGTGTGTTCAATACTTTTGTCTGAAGAAACTACAAATTTATAACATTTCCTGCGTTAAAAGAGCAGTGGGACTGATATATGATTACTTTGTATGTCTGATTGTGAAATAATCACATATCAGTCTCAGTCTTTTTTCAAGAGAGAATTAGATTGATACAACTTTATGATAATTGTAGTATTTTAAATGGTAGAATGAGAGTTGTTGCTTGCTGTTGCATAATGCTGCTTTATTCAAACGCGGTTTGATATTGTTACCTATAATTACCTATAATATCATGACCGGAACTTTAAAAGTTCATTCCAACATAATGATTTTTTCCCTTTCGCTTAGCTGTCAAAGTTGCTTGTTTTGCTCGAAGTACATATGGGGCTATTCATAAATTACGTAGACTTTTCTGGGGAAGGGGGTCTGACGTAAGTCTACGCTCCATACAGAATTTCAAAAAATGTATGAAGAAAAAGTCCAAGAGCGGTGAGGGGGGCGGTCTGAGATTTTGAAAAATGAGTCTACGTGGTTTATGAATAGGCCATATGTAATTTTTAGTTCGCGTAAAAGTTATTCGGAATTGTCTTCAATTTGTGATAATAGTTCCGATGGAGATTGTCCCGGACTCGATCTGCCATCAACAAAACATGAACGGGTTTCATGTAGTAAAATGGAAACATGAAACAAGTTTTTTGGGGGATTTTTGGTATCCAAAGATGACAGAATCGAGCTGAATAAATCCTTTTGGCACCTGGCCGCGTTAAAAAAGGATCGTACATATTACATAACAGCAGCTCTGTCGATGAAAGAAACCAAAAAAGTTATAAAATTATGACAGCGTAACAAGGGAAGCAGGTTTGCTCGGATGAATTCTATCTTGAAGAGTAACGAAAACGCCAACCAGAAAGAATTGATGGGGAAAGGAAAACGACATTACTTAAAACCATGATACCGTTAGTGGGCGAAGGTAAAAATCCATTTTGGATTGAATATATAGCTGAACAAGCCCCCTCGTCTATGAATTTGGAATTCGGTATGCCTACTGTTATTATTTTTAGACTAAAGACTGTATTCGATGGAATTTGGACACACAAAGTAGGTCACCAAAAATGTTCCTTGAGTCCGATTCTTTTCAAACTTTCTGGAAATAAAGTACTACTAAATGGTTAAGTTTTGACATCATTGGTTTATTGAACCTCTTCTCCCAACCCAAATGCCCGCACCTTTGCCTTGACCCCTTTCATCAAATTTTGGGCAATGATAGGACCGACTTGCTTACTTACTTTTAACCACACTTTCTTTAGTTCAAGTTCATTTTCTATCAGTTTTGGAGTTTTAACGAGCTTTGCCTTCATGATTGTCTAAAATGTTTCAATCGGGCGAAGTTCCGGAGTGTTTGGAGGGTTGACGTCTTTTGGTACAAAAACTACATTACTATCTTTGTACCAGTCCAAGACGGGCCGGGCATAGTGGCAAGATGCCAAATCCGGCCAAAACAGTGTCGGGCCATCGTGAGATCTCAAGAAGGGCAGAAGTCGTTTTTGAAGGCATTCGTCCTTGTAGATTTGTCCGTTGATGGTGCCAGAGGTGATGAAGGGCTGACTCATTTTGCCACATCCGCAGATAGCTTGCCAGACAAGGAATTTGTTGGCGAATTTCGACAGTTTCTTCTTCCGTAAACTCTCCGGAACGGCCAACTTAGAGGTGGCGACGTAGTGTTCCTGTCGTGGCATTTGTTTGGTGTCGGCTTTAATGTAGGTCTCATCGTCCATCACAATGCAGAACGGTTTTGTGAGCAACTCCCTGTACAGTTTTCTTGCACTAGTTTTGGCCACCGAGTTCTGTTTATCGCTCCGGTTCGGTGCCTTCTGGACCTTGTACACATGTAATCCAGAACGTTTCATTGTTTTCTGCACAAAACGAACTGAAACTTTCGCCTTTTTCGCAATATCCCTGATCGAAATGTTGGGATAACGCTTAAATTGGTTCAATACCATCCTGGCCTTCTCCGGATTTGATGTGCAATGTTTTTTGCCACTACCATTTTACCGCTTGGTTGTCTTACGGTCCTTGAACGTTTTGATCACATGAGATACGGTTGAATGTGCGATTCCGAGCTGTTTTCCGATCCATCGATGAGAAGCGTTTGGGTTTTCGAAGTGAGTGCCCAAAATTTGTTGGTGCACTATTTCTTCATTCGAAGCCATCACTGAAATCACTCGACCGATTTTCACGAAACTCATTACACAATTGACACAACACAATGAAATACATTCAGTTAAAATTTCAATTATTTTTACCCACACGCTAAAAAGTTACGAACAATTGCGTGTGTCCAAATTTCATCGAATACAGTCTTTATTGTAACGTGAAGCCTGCCGTCTCTTTCCTTTGTTTGTTTTTAAACGAAGCATCCCGTTTGTCGTCACAGTCGCTTTGTCTAATATTTCCGTAAGAGTAAATGAAATAAGAATTACACATTTCCAATCTGAAGGACAATGACAAACTAAAAGTTTGGTCGTTTACGTCTGTCTCATAGCCTGCGTAGGACTGCATCGTTAATTATGAGTACACCTTTGAGGTTCTGTATGAAAAAGACTACGACTTGTTTTGACAGCTGTTTAGTGTCAATGTGTTGCTTGCCTGGTAAACAAACGAAAACCTTCATTAAAAGTTAAAGTTTTATTTCAAGCGGAACAATGCGAGGTCTTACGGAAAAAAAGCGAAAGTGGACTGTGACCAAGTACTGCACTGAAAAGGGATTTTCGCTAAGAAAATTAGCAAAAGAGACGGTGTTAGTGTCTGTGCGGTCCTAAATCCGATCAACCGGTTTGTTATGCATAACACATTGAAGGACTTATCCGACCGTGGTAGAAAAACGGGTGCTTCAAACCCAAATTTGGACAAACAAGTATGGAAAGTTTTTGAAGGAAAAAAGGAGGTATACATCAGAGATTGCTCAAAAAAGTAGTGAACGACGATTGGAATAGTCCAACGCGCAAAGGAGCGAGATTCCCTGAAAACGTACCGGAAACAAAAATGTAGAAACGCAGCCAAATTTAGGCGGATTCCGTGAAAACTCGGGCTCGGAAGCTGTTCGACGATGTTTTGAGCAAAACTGACATGTGCATTATCATAGATGACGAAACGTACGTCAAATTGAACTACAGGGCACTTCCAGGGGCACAGTTTTACACCGTGAAGCGTGGAACGAATGTCCTAAATTCGAAAAATCGATTTTTTTGTGAAAAATTTACAAAAAGGTGTTGATTTGGCAAGCAATTTGCCAGTGTGGTATGAAATTGACACCTTTCACTACCGCAAATATGAACGCCGAAATGTACCGGCAGAAATGCCTGCAGAAACGAATTCTGCCACTAATCCGAAAACGATTTGGTATCCTGCCGCTATGCACGTGCCACCTTGGACTAGTATGAAGAGAACAATGTCCAATTTGTGAAAAAGGCGATGAATCCTCCAAATTGTCCGCAAATAAGGCCCATTGAGAAATGTTGGGCTTTGATGAAAGGAAAGCTGCGGAAGAAGGCTAGAGGAGCAGATGGCAACATCATGACATCAAGAAGAAGGTGCGAGAGCTGGCCAGATCTACGAAAAATCAAATGAATACTGATGTAATGGGCTTTTTTGATGGTCAATAAACAATGTAAATAAATTTGAGTTTCAAAACAAATTAAACATTATACATTAAACAAATAAACGAATTTGTGATCATAGCAATCGAGATGTTTTAGTTGATTGTTTTCGAGAGCGGATGGGTAAAACGAAGGAGCGGGTTGAGGAAATTGACGTTACTTTATTTCATGGCTATGAAATTTCAGAAGTAAACAGAGTGATTCTAAATATTGGAAGCTCTAAATAAAGATTATGTTTCATCAAATATCCCAGGTACTGAATAAACTGCTTAAAGCCCGTCCCGTACCCTGCATATTCTTTGAACGGAATTAGCCAAGTATTGTGTAATAGTTTTAGATTATTTTTTCCCTTTGTCTAAATCTAAAAGTTCATTATGAATGCGCGGGTCTTTCTGCAGTTGGAGCAGGAGCACAGTCTGCGGACATGCAGATACTGCAAATGAAACTTTTATTATGATTTTATATTATAACATTTCTTCACAATATTTTGTATGCTATTTTCAGCTTCGCATTTATGCAACTCTGAAGGTTTTAGCCCACTTTGAAAAGATATTCCATTTATTTCAGAAATCATCAAACCAGGCTCTTCTGTCAGTCAAATTGCTACATTTTAAATGTCGTGAATAGCAGAGTTAAGAGAAAAGTGCAGTCCGGTTGACGGTTTACTTGCAATAAGTTTATTTCGGTATCAAACATCTTAAGACTACTACGATTGGGTTGCTTCATCGTTTACACCCCTGCTCAAACAATTCGTGGTTCATGATGTCGTGGATCTCAATACTTTTACAGTGCTTCTGGAAATGTGTCGTTGGCAACTTTTGCTTAGCAGGTCAGCTTTTCGTTCACCTGTTGTGATAACAGAAATTTTTCCTCTGTTAGCTGCTTGACGTTTCGTTCGCCCGCTCCAACACGTTTCGGTCAGTTTTGCCAGAAGGACCCGCCCGTGAACCACTAGCTACGACCTTCGATGCCATACTACCCGACAGCAGCGCTAACTTTTTATCCAAGACTGCCACCATAACCGCGAACGACATTTGACTTGCTCGATCCGCTCGATCTGCCCCTTCTTCATACGCAGCAGCTTAGCTTGCCAGGCCATCTGATTTTCTCCTTCAGCAGTGAACATCTTCTACATTTCCATCTACTTGCTTTCGAATGCCCGCTGAAACTCCATCCGGGACATTCATCGCAGCCGACCATCTCTTCCTTGCGTGTCGATGGATCACATACATCCATCCAGCAGGTTTTTTCAACGGCTTCAAAATCGAATACTTATCGTCACTTCTGTATTAAGAAATGTTCACCAACAGGGAAACCAAATTTCCTGAAGCAGCTTATTTTTTGTAGCGATGTTCAACACTGTAATTTATGTACAAACTTCAGAAGCAAATTCTAATCTAGACTAATCCTATTACTCACAAGAAGTAGCTTTGTTAGATCCACAAAACTTTCCTCAATTCTACTACTCTTTCTAGGTGTCAAAATATGGGTTAACATGTGGATTTGGTTGGACCTTTGCAGGTGGATATTTGAGGTAAATTTCAATATTCATTCACATTAAACACTGCTTTTTTTCTTTACAGGTTCTACTCACTTGGATCTTGGAAACCACGGACCGACGATTTATCCTGTCCGCTATCCTTATTCACCGTCAAATAAATTAATCTACTCAATTCTACTCAATGGCGTTAATTCTCGTACGAAATCAATCTTATCCAATTGTAATCCCTATTTACTTCGACAAATATTTTTCATTAGGGCATAACTGACAATCAATGGCTTTTTCCGCAAATTTCTCGCCAATAAAAACTTACCTAATCAATCCACAACGGTCATTTCGAAGAGGAAGTGTTCACCTATTCGATAGAATGAGAGACTTACATGGGTAGCTTTTGTGCCAAGAGAAATTCACGGAAGAAGCCATTGTTTACGTTTGTCAGTTTGGCCCTAATGAAAAATCTTTGTCGACTTTATCCGCTATTGTCAAGGGGCTGGCGAGAATTCATTTTGCTTTAGCCAACATCCAAACATCAAAAGATTCATTATTTGTAAACAATACTGCCACTCGTGCCCGTAGGAACAAACGTCAGACGGGCCTTATTCAAATAAGGCCCGTGATATGTTGCATACTGTCAAACGCTAGTAACAAGGATAGGGTTGCCAGGCCCCTGGCTATTGTTGATTGCTTTGCTTCCTACCACTACTAACGCGCATGCTGTCATGTTGAAGCTATGTTGCGCCTTAGGAATGTTTACATCGTTAGCACTGTGCAAGCGGTGTCGCAACAATACTGATGTCACAGGTACATACTCTCTCATACACCATTACTTGCCTTTCCATTCAGGATAAGACCGGAGTGGTTTCTGCTGTACATAGAAGTTGTCTAGGTCCATGGCTGCGGTTCGCCAACTTCGCTCATGCTCAATCTGTGCCTCTTCTTGTGTCCATCGGTTCATTATCGACAATAATTTTCTTACGACATGCTCAACCCACCGAAGTCGGCCGAATTAAGCGGTGTCAGCGATGGAAGGTTCTCCCTGTAACTGATGCAGTTCGTTGGTCAATCGCCTCCTCCACGTTCCGTCTTACATCTGAACTCTATCGTAGATCGTACACAGTACTTACCATTTAAAGACATCAAGGGCACGCCGCTCCTCCACGAGCTTTGTCCATGTGCCAAAGAGGACTACCGGCCAAATTAATGTCTTGTAGGTGATCAACATTGTAGTGTGAACGATCTTTGCGTCCGGAGTCCAATATAGCTTCGGTTGCCAGCAATAATATGCCTTCATATTTCTCTGCTGGTGTCGTTAACAGCGATCACCAATGACTTCCCCGCTTTGTTTACAAGATCAAATACCTCTGTTTGAAAAAGTACTCGAGATTTTTTCAAACAGACGTATCTGATCTTGTAAACAAAGAGGCGTAGTAAAATTCAAACGTTAAATTATTGAAACCCTTAGCACTGTCATGCACACCAGGGCCACCAACACAAGGAATAACATTTCTTTAACATGATGGTGTCGTTTCTTTCCGTGGGGGCTTAGAGTTTTGAGAAATTCACGTTTGAATCTTACTTCCCCTCTTTGTTTACAAATTCAGATACGTCTGTTTCAAAAGGACATGAGAATTGGAGACTAACGGAAGCATAGGATTCGGAAGAGTAGTCTGTAGGTGGCAAAATAATCATAATTAGGCGCTGCGCAGAATTATGGTACTTCACGGCAATTGACTTCCTTGAAGATTGGGGTCGGAATCCTATCATCTTTTGCGCTTGTACTTAGATTTATTACGGGGCCACTTTCATTTGCTGTAATATTGCCGTCCAGGTGCTCGTCAAAGTACTGCTTACCTCACACTCATCGTTGTTCCAAGATAACACATTGAACAACCTACTGATTATGTTTGTCACCGGACTTGTTCCCGACGAATCAGTCGATTGGTGCATCAACGTTACGGAAGCTTAACAGGAACATTTGCTGATGTTCCAGCCTTTTAAGTAAAACCGTTTTAATTGGAATATCCGTCAGTAGAAAAAATAAATAATCCGAAGGAAATCGATTCAATCAGTTTACTAATGTAAGGGCATAATTTTTTGGCGATTCAATTTAGTCGGTTCATTAAACAGTATATTTTGTCGACCCAAATTCAAATTTTAACACCTGTGAATGGGATATTCTAAGGCTGTGTTCCAATTCGCTGATTAATTTTAATTTTCACTTAAACTTGATAGTTGGAAAATAATCGATTAAGTCTGTTACTCGAGCTAACTTCATTATGACAGGCGGCCACTCAGTTTTAACAGACACCTTATCGAAAATTTGTTGATCAATAACATAGGGATTTTAATCGATTAATCGATTATTTTCCATCTGTCAAGTTTAAGTAAAATTAAAACTAATTCCCGAATTGGAACACTGCCTAAGAATATTGATAGCTGATTCATACTCTACGATCTGCGCCATTGATTAGCCACAGTAAGTATTTAGCACCCATACCATCGATTCCCTCGAACAACCAACCAATAGAAACCCTCCGAAGAGTGCACTAGCAGATGGTGCACTCATAACAAACCGGAAAACCTATGGAACCTAGTTTTCTCCCGGCTCAAATGCAACAACCAAATGCCACACCATGCCCCAATCGCAGCAGAGAAACCTGTTTCTCCATCGTTTGACCGATTAGACCTGGAACAGAAGTAGGCCTCCCACAAAGCTATGGCCGAAGAAACCGGATTCTAACTCGTCTACATGAAACGAATAATCGTTCGTTCCTCCGCCCTATGCTAACACTGTGTGATGAACTCTTCCTCCTTTATGTGTGCTTGCTTACCTGTGGGCCGCTATTGTTCGGAGGATCGTCCATAATTTTATCGGTCTCCATTTTCATCATCTCAGTGCTGTTGTTGCTAGTGCAACTGCTGCTGCCGTTGTCGTCTATTTTGCTGGCTTGTATCCGTGGACAACCGAAAACTAGGCTCGGTTAACTTCCACCTTCGCAGATACTTCCGGAATTTAGAATTTCGAGATCTAAATTGCTTACACTCCGTAGATTGCTCTTAGGATTAACTATTCGTCACACACTTTACGCACTCGGGAATCTCCCTTTTTCGGTGATGGGCTCTTTTTGACGATTTGGAATATGCTTCCCAGCTTCTTCAACCAACACGGGGCTTGGCACAAACACCAACGCAATGGGGGCACCGTTTTATATTATATTCTTTGCTTCCTTTCGTAATTCACATGCACGCACACATTTGATACGAACTTCTCGGATTGAACTTTTATTGAAGAAAAAAAAAAGATTCTTGCAAAGGTATCGGAAATATATTCTGCTATTATCGCACTTCACTAATAGCCCGAATCACGCTTCACCAGTAATCACACGGAATCAGAAATAATCCTTCGAAAATATACAGCTTACGAGGAAAAGATTGTGCAAGAGAAACCTACAAAACAGTAGACAAAAAAAACTCCATCAGAAGACAATTTTTTGACAGCAGTCACTATCGCACCACTACCAGGGCAAACTAGAACAGTATCGTGTGGCTACTCTAATACAACACAAACACATCCGCACCTAGTAGTATGGCACTCCACCGCTACGCCGCCGTCAAGAGAAATCGCGTATCGAAATTGCCCAACGACGACGACTAACACAAGAAGTGTAGGCCTGCTTCGTTTCGTACTTCTGCTGTTCTTTCTTCACGCTCCCGACACCGACAACCCAGCAAGTCCATCCCGTCTCGTCGGAAGAACAATGAAGAAAAATGGACGGTATGGATTTGAACTAGTTTTGGAATCCATTACAAAATGAGAGCCATAAGCAACCAAATCAATATCTTTCAATCGACACTACTGCAGTGGCTCAAATTTGGGAGAGAAGTGTTGCTCTTATTCACTAAACTGCTGCAGTGCAGCAGGCACCAAGTTTTACCGTACGAATGCAAGCAAGCAAACAGAACGCACGGAACGGAATAGATGACGATACAAACTGCACAGTACGAGTGACGTCAACGAACTGCGCAGAACCAAAAACTGAAACTACTCCTCACTCCCTTCGTTCCAAGAAATCGAAGCCAGGTGCTGCCACATTTCCCATATCATTTTAAAAGTCGAAAAGGTTGTCTGTATCAAAATCAACGCACAATTAAGGACACGATTAGTTTCCGTCATCTTCTATAGGAAGTTCGAACAAAATTCTAAAATTATAGGCGGCCCCAGCGTAATAGTTATCATCTAGTCACTCACCTCTCAAGTCATAGTTACGAGTTCAGAATTCAAAATAAAAAAATTTAAACTGTATATGTGGCATCACTGCATCAATGGTGGGAGCTAGCGCCATCCCAACATTCCGAGAGCCGGTGGTGCTGATTCGATTCGAAGAAGGCCTTTTGTATTTTTGTTTGTCAGTTTATCGTCTTTTTCGCAGGCGGGATTCGAGCAGTTTTTGACGGTTTTGACGGTTTAGTGCGTTTAGTCATCTTGTTATACCCCGTTCACACTACGAACTATATTACGTAATATAGAGTATCTTGAAATCAAATGCCATGCAAGTTATTTCCAGCGAAACTAGATGTATAGACTGTCTAATATCAAGATACTCTATATCACGTAATATAGATTGTAGTGCGAACAGGGTGTTACCCGCTCAGAAACTCCCTCTCTTGCTTTGTATTACTATTCCTTTTTTCACACGGAAAAAATACTCAATTTTCGTAAAAAGTGGATCTACTCAATATTTGACTAGATCCACTTTTTACGGAAATGATAACTTTCGTGTAAAAAAGGTGATGGTATACGAGAAGAGATGGAGTTTGACACTGTCGTACACTGCACGGAGGAATCAAGGCCGAACTACAATGGGGAAGCGCAACGTCTCGGTGCGGTAATTTTCGACATAAAATGTATGGATTAACTATCAAAAGCTGCCGCCACGCCGTGCGTTCCCCATTATAGCTGGGTCTTAAAAGTGCTCAGAAGTAGTGTTTATCACCCACCTTGGAAATAAGTGGACCAATCCACAAGGTGAGTAAAGCGTTTTACCCATAAGTAGGAACAACGTCTGTACGTCAAACTGGGTGTTGACTTTGCACCCATCTTCTCGAAACAAGATTTTTTTTGGATGGGTTTAAGTACCCATCGAAAGATGGGTTAAAAGTACTCATCAAAGTCGATTAAATACTTTTTTCACAAGTTGTTCAGGAAAATCTTTAGAAATTAGAAAAAAAGCACATTGTATTAAATAATATTTTATAACTAAAAATACATCTAGTAAAAACTAAACATTTATGTACTACGCATTCAGAGCTGGAAATAAAATCAAACATCAAACCGAGGTGCAACGGAATAGGACTTGTTCAAGGAACTCTGAAGGATTTCAAATTTTTACGAAATAAATTTTCACCCATTTTAGAGTGAAAAACAATGCTAAAGTGAGGTTAAACATGGTAGTATCTAAAGCTGAAATTGGTAAAAACTTTCTTTCTATGTTACAAACTGTATGGAATTGATCAGTTTATATACTGATCAATTCCATACAGTTTGTAACATAGAAAGAAAGTTTTTACCAATTTCAGCTTTAGATACTACGCATGGAAAAAATCGAAAAATTTCCACTTCACCCACAATTGTTTACTATCCGGACACTTATTGGTGCACTTCGGATGTAAAGGATTTTCCCCCAAGAAGATGCTTCTCACTGAACTCTGAGTTTCGAGCTTCGAACAACGAATGTGAACAGAGTCAGAGTGGTGAATTAAATGCAAAATGCACGCGCTTTCACGATACAAACAAAAAAAACGAACACGTTTTTGTACCTAGGTTGGAACCAGTTCCAACTATAGACACTGTACACTCCCGCTTCACTTTACTCAATTTTTAAGTACAATTGTATGCTATCTCTTTTTCTATCGTGGAAATGTTACTCAATTTTCGTAAAAAGTGGATCTACTCAAAAATTGAGTTGATCCACTTTTTAACGAAAATTGAGTAACATTTCCACGATAGAAAAAGAGATAGCATACAATAATTTGATAGCATACAATAATTGTACTCAAAAATTGAGTAAAGTGAAGCGAGAGTGTATATAGACCGGACAACAATTGTCTTATATGCAGCCAAACGACCTGTCAAAAGATTTAGCCACACGGACTGTCAACTTTTGATTCACTTTAAAGGCTAGTATTTCCGACTGGCGTTATAGCGAATATGCTGTGCCATTTACCAGTGGGCTGTTGATGACAACACTCATAACCAGAAGAAGAAGAAGAAGAAAGGCTAGTATGCAGCTGAAAAGTAATGTGCATTAGGATAGGACAAGAAAGAGTCAAGAAATGCTTTTACTGTCGGAATTACTTACCTTGTATGCAGCTGAAAAGGAAGGCAAACTTCGTTGCGTTAGTAACGCCTGCACGTGTAATCTAAATGGGGCTGTTACTTTCCCTTGCGGAATAATATTCCGTTCGATTATTCCGCAGGAAAACTGACAGATTACCCATACAGGAGCAATTGTCAAAATTACTTCGGTAGAAATAGCAAAAATTACTTCAAGTCTTTACTTGTCAGCTGCATACTAGCCTTAAAAGGCAAATCTGCCGAAAGGTCACAGAATGCAAGCCATTTCGGCCTTATATTATCTTTCTTTGGAAATAGGAAAATAACACAGAATTCACTTCACATCGCGAGTTATTGCCACATTTTCGCTCCAAACAATAATTATTCATTTTTTACACTGCACTTTTCACTACGCTTTTTAATGAATATCTTCAAACGGAATCAAAACAAACTACCAACATCGAAACCATATTTTTTTAGCCGATTTACTTCAAGTTTGTACAAATACAAGTGGTGCCAGATCAATTGCTCAAATTTATGACATTTTTCTGGGTTGGCAGATTATATGATCGCGTTGTCCGGTCTTAATACAGTGTCTATAATCAAAACAACAATAACGCTGTTAAAAATCGGTTCTCGTTTGTTGCAATTTACTTCGCCGACGAAACAATGCAGTAAGTGAATTTTCCTGATTCCTAAGCAATATATGCCACTAATTAATAGCTGATTCATTCGATTCCATCTTAGGAACCCCGGAAAAATGACGGAATATGAAAATTTTGAGAACCACGACTACTTGGAAACAAGTAAGGCAAATGGAATCGGCGAGAAGGGTAACACTCAGCCTTATTCTGCGTGGCGAGTGAGTCAGGCCTATGACAAGGACCATTTTTTCACGTAGACAACATCTCAGCAAGCTCAACTGTCAAAATAATGTCAACATTGTAAGTTGTGTTTGTTGTAGCTCCTATACGTTTTGTCTGTTGTTGCTCGTTTTCGTTGTGCACGTCATACAAAGCAGAAAAATTGCTTTTTGTGGTGTTTTACATCAAAACAAACAACCAAAACAAATGATTTGACTTCTATTTGACAGCTGACAGCGGGCCCAAATCAATTTGGGCCCAGGACATCCTGTCTACTGTCAATCACTGCTATTGATATAGGCTTGTCATCGGCCTGGGGTGAGTCGACACGACTCTCTTTCACATACGAGGTGACAATTGTCGCCTCGTGTGAGGTGACTCTCCGTGAAAATCAAATCGTCTCGACTAACTCGCCACGCAGAATAAAGCTTGTATTACACTGTTTGTCCAATAGCCAAATATTTGTCATAGGCAGCTAGACAGCTGACAGATATCATAGATGTTTGTCAGATGCCTATCTGCCTATGACAAATATTTGGCTATTGGACAAACAGTGTAATACAAGCTTAAGGCTGACTATTGAAGCTGATTCATTTCACGAAACGATAACAGGTGCTCTTTGACGATGACATCCCTCGTTGGTTGGAATATGCTAGCCCTTCAGTGAATGATGCCAACGAGTTCGTAATTATCCAGGACACGAACAAAAAGAAGTTTCAAGCAATTGATTCTTTTACTGCAAGAAATGTGAGAGGGTGGAAAGGAAATACGGTTAGGGTTTACGTATATGTATGGTTGACGAGTGTCCAAACTAGTCATCAACACCAAGCTACCTATATTGCGAAAGTTGCTTTCCCAAAATCCTGACCGAGCGGGAGCACATTTGGCTCGAGACGATTCATGGCTTCAAGTTGGTTCGAGACGATTCATGGCTTCATGGCTTCAAGGTGTACTTCGGACCAAGGGCTTCTACAACAGTGGACCGATCTCAAATCGCTAGTTGCATATTGATTGTTGGTATAACGGTCAGCGTTGTATGTCTGTCATAAGTATAAAACTATCCAACGCGAATCGTTAATGCCTGAGACAGACATACAACACACAGCGTTGTATGAAAGTGTCAAATACATAAAACAGGTTCTAGAATCCAAAAGAATACAACGCTGCACGTTGTATGTATGTCCCAGGCATAACACATCAGAATAACTAATCATAGCAGTACTAATTGGAATGGGCAGAGGATGTTACTTCGGAATATCAAAACGTTTTCCGTGATAGGAAATTTCTTTTTTTTTTTCAGCCAGCGCTTGCTGCCAATTTGTAAGAACTTGGGAAGTAATGTTAGATAAACTCAAATCAAACAAACTCTCAAAATTGAATTGGTCGTCCCGAAAAAGACGGATTTGAAATGGTCCGCCTTTGAATTCAAACCTTCTCGGTCTAAATTTAGCCTGCAGAACAAAATTATAAGAGAATACGTTTCATTTTTGTTATTTTCAATAGTTTAAGATTGTTAAGGGATAATGTTTGATTGTTGAATTGATGCGCGGACAAATTTCCCACCGTTGACATCATGAAAATCTATGTACGTCGAATAATCTAGTCTACGTCAAAAGATAAGAAAATCGACGATAATGACGATAACTCGACCAGTGGTGATAAATGTACTATATTTTGATATTTGACATTTTTCATTAAAACCAAATTGAACGCACGCAAAAGTGAACCGTCGTGGGATTAATCTCATATGACATTTCTGTACCGTTTCCTCCAGGCGACGAAACATTTTTGTTGCCTGCAGCCGATGGTTTAAAAAATGTTGCGACATAGATTTATGTCACTCAGAATTTCGTTGATTGTTGGCTTATTAGGCTTTGTGCACAAATTACGTAACGCAGAAAAACGGGATTTTGGACCCCCTCTCCCCCCTATGTAACAATAAGTAACGCGTGATTAGACTCCCCCCTCTTTAATTACGTAACGCTCACGGACCCCCCCCCCCCATATTTCACAATTGTTATGAAGTCATCGCAAAAACTGTAATTGCGGTGGTTTTAATGTTTAAATCTCATTTGGGTAACTTAAAAGTAGTGAAGATGCAAACATCAGTCAATTTATGTCATTTAAGTAACTTAAAGCTATTATAAAGATTACGAAAAACATTGAACACATTGTACTGCATTTATTCTGGTTACTGTATGTTTTTAAAACTGTTTCAAATATTAGTTCAACAGGTTTACTCAAATGTCTTTCAATTATTTAAAGTATCACAAAAAAAAGTTTTATTCATATCACTTAAATCTAGTTTAAAGATTGCAACAGTATTTTATGCAATGCATTATATTAACCTATTGCAATTTTTATAATCTAATTATTATTAATTTTTATTAATTAATAATTATTAATTTTTTTAAATATTCTAATCAGAGTTTTCCTTTTGATCCGTGCAGTGCATGAATTAGGGCTGTGTACGACTAATTCATGACGGCAAAAAAATAGAACAAAAGGGGCAGTAACAAGTGCATTTGATGTAGGCTACACGCAGGGGAATATTGGGTGATTGAACGCAATGATTAGAATCAACATTTCCTGTGTATTAAATAAAACCACACATTGTTTTAGTATAATGCAATGATATATCTCACAAACTAAATTTCTTATCGAATCTTATATTGTTAATCAATTATTATTTCCAACAGAAACCATTATTGATTCAACAAAATAATTTTGCAGATTCAACAATCAACAACAAATTTAACAAAATTTCATATTATTTGATTGGGTCTAATATAAATAACAATATTTTTGTTTTTTGCAATTCAACCGCTTTGGTCGAATCAATGCAAAGGTGTATTGTTTCCAAAAATCTTATTTTTTGATTCAACAATAAGTGCTTTTTGTTTTTAATAGAAGCCTCCTTTACAGCGCTTTTAGAAACAACAAAATTTATTGTTGGTTCAAACATAAAATCGGTATTGTTTGAATAAATGAAAATTATGAGTAAGCCGTGAGTCAACAATAAAATTTGCTGAATTTATACTGAACTATATATTTCTCGGCATGTAGATTTACCGTTTATGGACAATTGCGCCAATTGGTGATACAAATCGTCGTAAGATACCTTTCGTTTAGAAGATCACATTTAAAAAGTACGTCTCCATTTATCGAAGCTTTAGAATTTGATCTGGAATCAAAAGAAAGACTTCCATTTTCCTTAAAATGTCAGCTTTCTTGCATCATTTGGCCATAAATGTGTTTCTATTATGGCCACTCTCATAAGGAATACATGCAATTGGCCATCAAAGGAACCAAAATTTAATTGGCGATAATTGGTGCAGTGTTCCAGTTAAGGCAAACGTGATTAATAATACAAAACAAAGCTTTGGCTCAGCTTTGATTTTTTGCTTCAAATATATTTAAGTTCATTTAACGTATTGAAAGTGGGGTTTTCGCAAAAAAATTAAACATGATTCTTAACTAGTATAAATTAACCCTTTGCTACTTGCTACTTTGCTAGCACACAGGAAATTTTATTGATTTTCAAATGATTATTCACTTTTGATTTATTTATCAAATTGGTTATTTTGTTACGTAACGATTTTAAACCCCCCTCCACCATATGTCACAATAAGTAACGGTTGCTCAACTCTTCCTCCCCACGCGGCAATTACTGCCTATTTTCGTTAAAGGTAATAATATAATAATAATAATATAATATAAAGAGCAAGAAATAAATATTGAATAACGTAACATTATTCAAGAAAGAAATCAATAATTCACCACAATAATAATGGTATGCGGTAATCAGCCAATAGCTGTGGGGGGCAACATCATCACCATCATGTTAGGGAAATGTTATTCCTTAAAGCGGTGGTCCTAGTTTGCGGAAAGTGCTTAGATTTTAATAATTTTAATGTTTGAATCTTTACTTCCCTCTCTTTTTGTTTACAACTATGCTACGTCTGTTTGAAAAAGTACTGAGATTTGGCGATTATTTGGCC
>JASCZW010011518.1:0-31752 GCA_034211315.2 Aedes japonicus
TGATGGAATGGTCATATTTTCACAACATATAGGCAAAGATAACATAATGAAAATTGCATTATGTTTTCTTTTATATAGCAAAGATAACATTATGAAAAAAGATACACGTCTTCAACTTTTCTCATATATTGTGCAAGAGACAACCTCTGCATTAATTAAGACTGTCATCTGTTGAGAAAAAAAACTAATAAAATTGAATTTCTGAATAAAAATGGATTTATCGTGTTTTTTCCGAGATCATGCGACAAAAGAAGACACACGTCTCCGGAATCAACTCAAATTTAAATTATAATTCATACAAAACCACAAACAAATGCATGCAGCGAAAACACTCTTGAATATGTTGGAAATCTAACAATTTCTTTCATTTTAAAGCAATACTTTCAGATTGAAGAAAAGTGAGACAAAATTTGAAAGGGATTTTGAGTTGAAAACAACTCATATTTTAATCCATTTTGAAGGTCGTGCAAATGTAAACAAACATAATCATCCATCAGCTTGATTTGAGCAATCATTCAAAACACTAATGTTTTAATAATATATTATTTAAATTTATGCTTGGATTACTGAAAGAGCAACAGAATGTAAAAGCACGGATAAAATTTTAAGGGACATTGATCTTGCTACAGTATGATTTCATTTCTAGAAAGATGTTTCAAATGGGCCAATCTGGTTGATGGATTTTCTTCATCGACTTTCTCCTTTAACAACCACAGCTATTCAAACATATTTCGTTTCGAATAGGCCAAAAAGTTTGATAACAAAATCTGGCCAAAAAGTTTGTAACAAAACCTTTTTAACTTTAGGATATTGAAAAAAAAAATGTTTTTGTAGCTGAGATAAAGGGCGATACGGTCAAAATTTGGTCAATATCAACTTGACGTATTTCTTTCAATTTTGCATTTAAAAAACCTGAACACCCCTCATTTTGAAGGTGTGTGTGTGTAGAATGTTGTTCCTATTTTGATTTTGGAATTCACTCTTCAGTTGTCAAAATGCCGTCCAAGCAAGAAGAGCAGCGTATCAAAATTTTGCTCGCGCATCGCGAAAATCCGAGCTACTCGCACGCAAAGTTGGCAAAATCGCTAAAAGTTGCCAAATCAACCGTTACAAATGTAATTAAAGTGTTTGGGGAACGTTTGTCGACAGCCAGGAAGTCTGGATCGGGGGGAAATCGAAAACCGGAAGCCACTGAGACGACAAAGAGAGTTGCCGGTAGTTTCAAGCGAAACCCTAACCTATCTCTCCGAGATGCCGCAAATAAGCTGGGTGTATCGTCTACAACCGTGCATCGAGCCAAAAACGAGCCGGACTATCGACTTACAAGAAGGTAGTGACTCCAAATCGCGATGATAAACAAAATACGACGGCCAAAGCGCGATCCCGGAGGCTGTACACGACGATGCTGACGAAGTTTGACTGCGTGGTAATGGACGACGAAACCTACGTCAAAGCCGACTACAAGCAGCTTCCGGGACAGGAGTTTTATACGGCAAAAGGAAGGGAAAGGTAGCAGATATTTTCAAGCACACGAAACTGTCAAAGTTCGCAAAGAAATATCTGGTTTGGCAAGCCATCTGTACCTGTGGCTTGAAAAAGCAGCATCTTTCATAACTTCCGGGACTGTCAACCAAGAAATTTACGTGAAAGAGTGTTTGAATAAACGTCTGCTGCCTTTCCTGAAGAAACACGGTTGTTCCGTACTGTTTTGGCCGGATTTGGCATCTTGCCATTACGGTAAAAAGGCCATGGAGTGGTACGCCGCCAACAACGTGCAGGTGGTTCCCAAGGACAAGAACCCTCCCAACACGCCAGAGCTCCGCCCAATTGAGAAATACTGGGCTATTGTCAAGCGGAACCTAAAGAAGACCAAAAAAACTGCTAAGGACGAGCAGCAGTTCAAGGCAAACTGGCTTTCTGCGGCGAAGAAGGTGGACAAGGTGACTGTACAAAATCTGATGGCAGGGGTCAAGCGTAAGGCCCGGCAATTCGGATTTGGAAAAGCGGAAGCCTAACTGAATATTTTTCCTGAATTTTATACTAATTGAACTTGAAAAAGAAATTTAATTTGATTTTTTAAATAAACGATTTCACCGATTTACACGCGTTTTCCCTTGACCAAATTTTGACCGTATCACCCTTTATTGACGAAAAAGAAAGTCTATGAAATAAATCGATCAAAGCAGATAATCCTATTTGAAAAATGATCATATATTTTCTTGTTACGGAAATGTTGTGTCGCTGATTTACCCGCTCCTTCGGATTTGCCCAATATTGAGTAAGTGTACCCATTTTCATAAAACAGGCTGAATCGTCAAACCTTGGGTAAGGCGATTTATGAAAGTTGGTAAATCGTACTCGGTTCTTCATGAATCTGGTTCAATCCTGTTAGACTATAGCACAAAGAACAGACATCCAGGCTCGAACATTTTTTTCTGGTTTTACTGTGTAAATTTTTAAAAGCAAACCGTTGGAAAAACAACGCAGGTTTCAGCAAACTAAAATTGACAGACTATCAAATCTCGCGGCGGGCAAGTGGCGCCATCTACATACGATTCACCAAAACTAATGGAAACGAGTAATTTTAAAATTGCAGTTTCAGAAATTTACACACGGAGGGCACTCCAGCTTGGATGTGACTATAGTGAATATCGTCAGTCGCCATTTTTCCAAGCGAGGTGTGAAATTTAATAAATTCAAATTTAAAAACGATCATTCAGTTAATGCAGCAGATTGCGGTAACGTACCGTCAATTGAAAGGTATTGGTGGCAGGGTAGTCGTATGAAAAATCGGAACATTTAGTCGCTTTTTTTAATGTACACGTAATAGTATTTAGTCCCACAAGTTCAGCTACAAAATCCTGGTTCAATTACAAAAAACGGAATTATTGCGGTGGCCAATCCGTAGTTTGGATCTGAAGCCAAGGAGAACTATTGTGCGGTGGATCTCGGACGGTTAATATCAGTGCAACAGTGGAACTGAGCTGAACGATACAAATTTTGGAAACATGGGAGAATTTTGAAATGAACATTTTAAAGCACTAGGTTCGAAGATGGGAAATTATAACGTTTTGTTAATTTTAATATAAAGCATTTTTTCAACCTTATTCAAAAATGTAACAAAAAGTAGTTCAATTTTAGAACTGGTCCATAGATTACAAGTAACAAGTGTATGAGGCTATATAAAAAAGCCGCGGTGTATTGCCAAAAATACACCAATCAAAACATTTATTTTATCTTAAACTGCAATTGAAATTTAAATCCATCTTTTGCAAGATCTGAGTCTGCAACGGAACAGTGACAAAGAAAAAAAAACAGACAAATCGAACCATTCTCATCCTTTTCACCCTTGAATAGGATTACCTAATTAAACAGTGAGCAAAAATCTTCATCGGAACTAACGATAATTGCATCCGACGGCAACGATGACGACGACGCCCGAAAGGCTTCTTCACCTTCCTTTATCTAAAGCCACTTCTCCGACATTGATACGCAAATTTGATCGAATTTGTCTGTTCCATCTAAAGCTAGGTGTACGTTGGCGTGTAATCCGTCTCCCACTTTCCATTCGAACTAATCGATCGTTGAAAACCAATTGGGACCAACCAACCGAGCCAACGATAAACCAATTTTCCAGTCTAGTCAATGCCGAATTGAGTTTGACGGCCGGATATCGATGATGATAAGAGACGGTGAAGCTGGAAGCTCCATTGGCAATTTTACGAACTGTTGGAGCTTTTGACTAGCCACCCTTACCTCGGGTGTTGCAAGCTGGCACTATTCCCAAGTCGGAAAAATGGATTTTTAAACTAATTATCCATATTTTGCCTCGCTAGTTGAAAATGGGCATTGCTGTCTAGAGGATTCATGGTTACCGGGTCTAGGAAAAGTTTGATCGATTTTCCTATGGTGGAAAGTCTTATAAGGAGTAGTAGTCTGCGTGTTTGACCTTGATTGCTCTGAGTAATCGATTCCGATTGAAGTTCAAAGCAGATTTTCCAACCTTTCACAACAATCACCACTCATTAAAATGCAAATTTCCTCACAATCATAATTGGATGCAGCCAGCCAATCAATTTCTACTCAGATAGATAAGCTTCAACCACCCGTGTGGACATGCTTCTAGTGGGGCAACTTGACCGCCTCCCGCATCGGCATCAGTTCCTTCCGGTGCTGGTCGGGGCAGACCAATGAACAAAAGCTGCAATCGACCACTGTGCAGTTGCACCGTGCATGTAGTTGTAGTGTATCCTTGACCACAGTTCGGTCGGTTTAATGCATGGATATCGAATGTATGATGAATGTGTGCCGAGTGGGTGCCGATAAAAATGCCGGCGGTCATCAGCAAACCGCACACCATGTGGTCATGGAACAGATCCTAGCATCGGTGGTCAGTGGCCAGTAGTGCTGTAGTATGCTGAATTAAAAGAGCTCTGATGGATTGGACACGTTTACTACTTTATGGAGATGGCAATCGATTCAGAATGGAACGTGGCGGTGGGTGCATAGAATCAATACAACGCTCGAGCATTGTTGTTGACAAGTTGTTCAGTAAATATTGTGTGGAATTTGTGCCGATGGTAGGAGTGAAGTTTATTTCTATCAACTGTTGATGTTCAAGTGTTTGTTTTTGGTGGCCGACCAGTGGTTTAAAGCTTCGGGCCTACAATTTATGGTTTTGTTCCTGGGAGGGAGAAGCAGACTTAAAAAATGTGAATGTCAAGTGAAGCCAGATTCTAACTGTTTTGAACAGGCTTATGACAAGGACCACTTTTTCACGTAGACAACATCTCAGCAAACTCTGCTTTATTTATCTATATATATAAAAATGAAATGCTGTCCGTTCGTGACAGCATAACTCACGAACGACACGATGGAATTACTTGATTTCTTTTTCATTTGATTCGTCTTGAATCGCAACAGGTTTTTGAAATAAAAAATGTACGAATTTTTTTCGGGAGAGTAAAAAAAATCATTTAAATTAAATTTTCACTTTATATGGAAATATCATAATAGAAAACAACAAGACCATCCATCGAGTTGGAAGGAGAAACCGTTGGAAAATTTTATAATGGCGTCTTAATTAACAAAAAAAGGACGAGAGAGGAGCGAATCTCTCATTGTTATTTAGGACTTTTTGAAAAATTATGCGAAAAACGATAATACACTGGAGTCGTTTATTATGCGAGTTTTTTTACGTGGTGTTCATAATTCACGCGAGGAGATACCGTTCACTTAGATTTTGTCATTAACGCGTTTAAATAATCACTTTTGTTGCTTTTACGAGGTTACCGTAAATTACGGGTTTGTACGCGAATTCTAGGAGTTACTCAGTTGTTTTTAAGCATTTTTGTTTCACCGCACTCATTCCTGCGTAAAAAGCAACCTCACCCAAGTAACATTGCCAAACCAACTAAGTTTTACTAAAGTTTTATGAAAGCCACCAGAAATCAATTCTGTTTTATTATGGCAGCACGAGATGCCAATAGGTTTCAAATTTTAGGTCAGGTTTATAAGAACCTACACAGCTTCTTTACAAAAATCTTAAAACCTTGACTTCTAAAATTCCTTTTATCCCTATCAAAGGTTTAATTTTGACTTTGTAAAATCATAAAATGCTGTTTTGAAATACCGTTTTAGGACACATTCATATTATCTTATAATGGTCAGTTGAAAAAGTATTTTAAAATTATTTTGCTTCCAGTAAATGCATTAAACGGCTAATTGGCATTTTGAAAAGCTACCAAGCGACCAGATAGTTTTATAGTAACCATTGCAACGATAAATTGGCTCATTGGCAAAACTGTGATTTCTTGCAATCGCCATATTGGAATGTATGAAATTATTGAAATGTGGAAAAATAAATACACCAAATTTTAAATGACATACAATTGAACTGTAGATCTGAGGCAAATTTCGGTATTCGTTCAGATAACCTTATTGAATTCCATCAATTTTCAGGAGTTTCATGATTAATTTATCGAATATATTTCTTTCAATTTTGTTTTTGTTGCTGTAAACTCGCATAATTTCCGAGGCGCTTTAATTTTTAGCTCTTATCATGCCAATATTCACCATAAAATTAAATGCGCATATGATTTGTAGCATGATATGCCAAACAAAACAACTCAATTTGTTTTATATATTTTGCTTTCAAACATAATTTCCCGCAACACTTGAGCTTTTTTCTTAGCCATTATTTACTGTTGAATGAATCAGAAGAGCAGAGAATCGAACAAAGCAGAACAACAAAAACCAACCACGATATCGCCGTGAAGTTTGACAGCTGTGGCCACTCGGCATTATCTTTCATAATAACATCTTTCACTAGAACATTTTTAAAATCTTTATGGTCTTGGAAAGGTTTTATTAATTTGTTTTCACAACCGTCTACAGAGTGGGCCACTTTGTACACATTTCGGCTTTAAAGATGCATAGAGGAGGTGGACAAAACAGTTTTGAATGTAGTTTCATCAACAAAGCCGGGAGGAGTGCTATACGGCTGGAATAGAACTGAAATTGTTACTTGGGCAGTGTAAACGCGTAGGTTCACGTATTAATTGAAACGTTTGTATTGGTGATATCTCACAGCGAGATGTAAATAGGAGTGAAGTTCAATGGAGAATGAGAGTATTAGTTTTTGTATTCTATGTTGAACTGACAGGTGTATAATAACATTTTTGTTTATATTAGTATCGTTCACTGTAAGATTGATAGTGCATCAGGACAGTGAAAACGAACATATTACTAGAAATTTAGAAGAAACTAATTATGTTGCAATTTCAATTTCAATTAGTATTATTGTGCAATGCCTCCTACTAGACGAAGTAATATTGGTCGCTGCAGCCGCACGACTGTTAGCGCAGCAAAATCTTCAATGAGACGTACAGCATGCAACTCAAAATGACTTGGATCGACAACGAATGGCACGGGCTCGACCGATGTTGGGTCAAGAAGAGAGAGCAGGTCCAAATACAAGCGATAGAGTTAGAAAGAAGCGTAATCGGGAATTATCAGAAAGATCTGGTGACAATCGTACCCAAAATAACATCACTAAACGACTATGACAGCAAACCTACATTCTGCAAAATCTTCAACGTGCTGCATTTCAATATGATCCTTTGATTAATTTCAGTGCGGATATATCAGTCGCCATTGAATCAATGAGTGAAGTTTGTTCTCATTGTAATGCATTGTAGCTCCCAAATGAAACACCAAATGAATTGTGTTGTGCAAGTGGCAAAGTTAAAGTAACGCCACTAATCCACCACCAGCGTTTGCGCTCATTGGTGTCTGGATCAGGAAGTGATTCTAAACATATTCTGCAGAACATCCAGAGTTATAATGGTTGTTTTCAAATGACTTCATTTGGGGCAACGAACATAATAAGAAAACAGTTCATGCCAACACCTATGGTAATATCTATAATGTTCTATAAGTTTTCTTGGACATTAAACCTTACCTTACAGCAACACATTTCGATAAAATCATCACATAAAAGTAAGAAATTAACTCTAAATAAATGGAATTAAAACTTATTGCAAATAAACGTTTTCATTTATAGCTCCTCCAATTTTCCATTAAGTAATTATGGGCAGGACAACGTCTGCCGGGCCAGCTAGTTTATAATAAATAATTTATTGTCAACATTGTAAGTTGTGTTTGTTGTTGCTTGTTTTCGTTATGCACATCATACAAAGCAGAAAGATCGCTTTCTGTGATGTTTTACATCAAAACAAACAACCAAAACAAATAATTAGACTTCTATTTGACAGCTGACAGCTGGCCCAATCGGATTGAGGTTTGCACTGACAATAAGCTCGGGTATCGCATGTTGGAACTGGTTCCAACCTAGGCTCAAAAACGCATTCGATATAGATCATTGCACGAAGGCGTCATCGATGCAGTTTTGACAATTCAGGGAGCTTGTTTACGTGGACTTAGAAAATTTTCGGTAAGATTGGTTTGAGATTTTGTGCTCGAAATTTATTACGATTGAAGTAAACTTGCCGGAAAACAGATACCAGTGCTTATTTTCATAATTTCCTGAATCTAATCGTACAGAATCCGGAAATAGCCAATAAAAAAGTTCGTTTGAGCGGTTCAAATTCAAACACCTTGTAAACAAGCTCCCTGAACTGTCAAAAAAGTGAGGTTAATAGATTCGGTGCAATGATCTATTAGTTTGGTTTCGTGTAACCACTTATAAATCGTAGATGTCGCCCCGAAACGTAAACATGGGGTCGTCGCTGGCAGATGCACCGATTTTTCTATTCAGAGCAGCATGTTTTTGTTGCGTCATAAGTGGTTGCAAGACAATTAGCAAGCGTACCATATCAAAGGAGCTCCCGGTGTAACTTCAGTTATAAGTAATATAAATATTGAAATAAATATTTCACGTGGCTTTCCTGTTGGCTTTCCTCCAAGCAGAGATAAAGCCGTGGCGTCTCCTCCACACGGTTGTTCGTTTCAAAAGTGTTAAACCTTGTTGCATTTTGTGAACACTACGACAGTAGTCGCGTGGTGTATTGTATCCAATGAATCTACGAATAATTGAAGGTTATTGATTGGCTATAGAAACCGTTTGAACAATGATTTTCTTTGCTTTTTTTACTGAGGTACTTGATGAAAAAGATATACATTTACGTTGGGAGGTAGCGGATGTCAAAATTTATGAATGTATTGACTATCTTGTTATGTGAGGGAAAGAGGGAGTTGAAAATGGCCGAAAATTGCGTTACGTAATATTAGAACGAATCCTTGACACCTCCGATGAACTGTCACTGCACACTGGGCTAGGAGCCGAAATTAGCAAGAGAACACCTCTAGCGCTTTGAGAATGCATTTTATCGAGATAATCGCTTCAGCATTGTTGCTCAGTTTTATCTGCGCCACAATTTGGTAATAAAAAGTTGTTCCAATTTTACTGCCATACTAACTTTCTTATTTCGCCTCCTACAGGTTTGATATTTTCGGCAAAGTTGCAGAACATAAAAGAATAAGAAAGAATAAGGAAGTATGTTTTGGAAGAGTTCACATAGTTTTGGGACATTACAAGCGAAATATTAGCCATAACATTGAAATTTATCATAACATTGAAATATATCATTTCAAAATCAGTTTTCTCAAAAAATTACAAGTTGTTGCAAAAAACTACCAAGGTTTCAAAACATACCATATGTGGCCTGAAATTATGCCCGATATTTTGGTATATGTGAGTTATCGAGATTAATTATAACTATTTTTTTTGCTCTCTTATCTTATATTTCCCATTATTTCAACAGGGTTTGAACGGATTCAGGAAACGGTTTTTTACAGGTTTGAGGAAACTGTTTTTGAAGTGTCATCACGGGGTCAGAGGTTAGCAAAAGTTTTTTAAATACATCTTCGATGTCCGCCCAGCAACTGAATTGTCGAGAATGGTGCGAAAATTGTCTGATCGATTTGTTCCGACGCTCTTGTGCTTCTTCCGACATTAGTCAAATAGGGATTTTGGAATGACTTATTACACTAGTCGGCAAAATCGGAACTTTTTTCGCTCCCGTCGGCATTTCTGGTTGGATTTTATAGATTTTGCTACGCTGAATCCAAATATGGGCTCAGAAATGCTGTAACACGTCCAGTTTTTGATGTGAATTAAACTCACAAAAACACGTAAATGTGATTTAAACTCACAAAAACACGTACTTCCGTAGTAATATGATCTACCTAAGCAACAACCAGAATATTGGCTCTGCCCTTTGCAAGTTGGACTTGGATTTTATGGAATGGACCTCCCTGAATCCATTCGTGAACACAAATTTTTCGCAACACGTAAGATTGATGAAATAAACCGGGTTTTCATTCACAAAATTACGAATTTTCATGAAAATCAAGATTTCCTATTTTGAAAACATGAATTTTTGCTCCGCCCTTTGAATGTTGGGTTTGGATTTTATGTAATAAACCTCCCTGAATCCATTCGTGTTGAAAAAAAAGAGTTTTTATTCACAAAATTGGGAATTTTCATGAAAATTCAGTCAGTCAGTCAGTCAGCCAGTCAGTCAGTCAGTCAGTCAGGCAGTCAGTCAGTCATTTAGTTTAAATTTTCTCTATATTTTTCAACTTAAATTCACTTTGTTTTTTTTTCCTTTTATAGTTCTCCAAAGGTGTTTGCCACTGTGGCATCCAGCAGTAGTCCGCTAGCATCGCTAGGCTCCATTTGCCAGCAAAGTTCTTTTCAGTCTGTGCGATATCTTGATGAAATCGTTCTCCATGTTCATCTGAGACGGCTCCCATATTCTCTGGGAAGAAGTCCAGATGAGAATGCAGAAAGTGCTATTTAAGTGACATATTACATCCCAGTGCAGCATACGAATCAACCAGCTCTTGAACGATGTGTACATAATCCGGGGACTTTTCATTTCCCAAGAAGTGACCACAAACCTTTTGAAACGCATTCCATGCTCGTAACTCTGTCGCGTTAAGAATTTGCTGAAAATTGTCGTCTTTAAGGAGTTTCCTTATTTGAGGGCCAACAAATACTCCTTCTTTCACCTTTGCTTCGCTAAATCTCGGAAACTTTTTCCTCGAAAAACAATATGGTTCTCCTTGAATATCCAGCTTTTTGACAAAATTGGCGAAAGGGGATAACAATCTTAATAATGGACATATAACTTTCTAGAATGTTTCGAATCATTTGATGTCGCTTTCTAACTTCGATGGTAGCGCACAAAGAAGTGCAGATTTCTTGTCGTTGTTTCTGGATCTTGAAAAACTCATCTGGCAGTGTTGCCATCATTTGTGTTACCTGGTGAAAAAATAATGGAAAGGGATTTTCCTCCCGATAAAGAAGAAAAAAATAGTTTCCTTCGGATGGTAAAGGTTCACTTATTCTCAGCCCAATCTTCTTTAATTGAACTTACCTTTATACGCCATTTTTAAGTGGGACTCTTTACGCAACATTAAGCAGAAGCTCCATACTTCTTAAGTAAGCATGCAGAACAGGAATGGTTTCAATTTTTTTCCGATCGTCACATATTTGTGCTTCGATGCGATTACTGAGCGTTTTGAGTTGCACGCCTACAAACTTGTTCCTGTGAAGCTGTTGATTACTTTGCCATCGACCTTACTGAAAATTAACGCTGAAGAAACATTTACAGAAATCTTATTTATCGTCAATTTGGTTGATTTCAAATTTGGTATTTGTAACATCATACCACAGAGAACAGACGTTCATCTTCGGTCTGCTACTTGTGTAAAACTTTGAACCGACATTTCAAATGTATGTCGTTATGCTCCTGGTAGACGGCGCTGCAGTTGTGTGATAACTGTCATGTAAATGTTCAACAATAAAAGGCCTAGCACCTAACCTGAAAAATTTTGTTTGTTTTTCTCTGCACTCGCTTTTCATACCGACTGCCCATATTAACTTTTACACACGTTTTTCAAGAAAAGTTCTATGAACATCAATGTCTGTTCTCTGTGATCATACTCTCCACTTCTCGTATGATGAGATCTGCAGTTTCTTTTTAATAAACCATTATTATGGCGGCACAAATTGATGGATGATGGACAGTTGTTTCTCCAAACTTCTTGTCGTTCGCCGGAGACTGTGTTGAAATGTATTTGCAAAGGAACCAGGCAAATTAAAAAAAGTACGAGTCGCTACATGATATTGCCAACACCACCAACTTCTTCAAAAAATATCATTTTATAACGTGATTGGTTGCTTGAACCATCCAATCCCCATTAAAAAATAACAGATAAATTTTCCTGTTAATGAATGTACGGTTCAATTTATTTATCGAGTGTCATGAAGAGACGCTCGAACGTATGGTCAATAGAATCTTGAAGAGGAAATTCTGCGCATGATGGCCGAATGGAAATATCTGAAATACGTTCAAACATTCAAAGCTTTAATATTGTATTGTAGGGGTTATTATCATTTGCGTGCCAAATATAATTTGCACATAAATTATGATATTGCTCACATTTCGACATTTCTTTGCCGTTTTAATGAAACAGCTTCCAATCAATTGGGAATTGCTCCAATTTTTATGAGAGACGAACCAGCCAACGGCTGAAAGTCTCCCTAATAAAGATTAATCAATCAATCAAATCCAATTTTTAGATTGTTTAGTTTTATTCAAAATAATTTCGAAACTTTTGCGGTCAAATAATTTTTTTTAATTGGAGGGTCCAAGGAATTTTGAAATAATTTAGAAATAAAAAAAAATACAACTCAAAACCACCACAAAATCTGAAACAGGAAGTAAATATCGGTCATTGGAAGCTGTTTAAAGAACAACGTAATGAAATGACGGATTATGTCGGACACGCACAGGTTATGATCATTAATCACGTGGTAAGGCGTGGATAACAAGTACTTTTACTATCATTGTATGCTGGATAAATGTCATATAATTTTTTGAGCGTCATGTTCCTTATGTTTTGATACTGTAGTTTTGTAAGATAATTTTTTGATCTCTGGTTCAACAGATAGAGCAAGTATTTTGAAACGGGAAGATTTCTCTGGAAATGCAAAGAGATGCTGGACAACCCAAGCAACGGAACGATATCCATCAGTCCTTAATGCCGCTACCGTGGCCGAAACCAATTCTGCTGAGGTGTGTTTTTCTCGCAAATCTTTGAAATACTTTACAGGAATAATTCTACAATTTACCATCGCGAATACTGCACGCTGATAATATCATTAATTGAATGAATACCTACAGAATTAATTAAAATAACCTACCTTGAGCCAGAGTGATCTATCGAAGGAACCAACCACAAACTAGAAGCAATCCGCCGAAAGAACCAAAATGGTAAACCAGGGCTTCCACACGATTGATTACTACACAGTTATTATGAGATTTGACGTTTTGGGTCTGAGGCGTATTCGAATGTAATGGGAAAAATACATGGTTGCTTTGATATTTCACCAAAATCGATGCTTCAACGTTTGCTTCGATGATAGCCCCTTGGTTTTGACAGATAAGTAAAGAAGTATGCTAGGAAGTATGCGTATATAAGTAAAGAAGTATTCGTTGATACACGCATACAAATGCGGAGAAATGCATGTTTTCAATTGACTTTTATAGCTTAATATCATTTACAGAATACAGAAAGATGTTCGAGTTGAAAGTCATTCCTTTTGATTTTTCCATAACAGATGCATGTTGACATAATGGTGAGTTGACAATTTCTAAGGAGGGTGCGACCGACCTCTGGTCCTCACAAGTTCCTACCTCACGCCTCCACGAGTCATATGATCACAAAAGACTGCCAGCTGAAACATGGAGACGTTGGTTGGCGTAGCCTGGGCAATGTTGTCAATCCGACAATAGCGAAGTGAGGGGGTGCGACCGGTAAATCATGTCATAATTTTCCATTATCATATCTTTCAGGTCTACCAGGTCATCAGGTATTATAAAATAATTTAACATTTAAAATTAATTTTGTTTCTCATGGCAGTCATACATTGTCTAAATTTTCTGGTTCATAATGGATGCGGAAGTTTGTCTACAATTGCAACAAAACAGCAGTCGGCACACATGTAATTGTCAGTTCATATTACAATATACCCTCACTATATATTTTATCTTATAGGACATTGTTTATTCATAGCCATTATCATTCATCTCTATCATCTTTATCATCATTATTATCATTTTTATCATTACTTGTGTTTTCGTGGTTTATATTCTTACATAAATATTTGTTTTTTACAATTTCACCTTAAAGGTTATATATACTTTTAATTATTTTGTCCTTTATGTCGAATTATCATTATGATTAAGAAGTATTTAGTACCTTGATTAAAAGAAGCTGCAACGGAATCTATGGTAGGATTTTGTACTTATTACCTAATGTGTTTTTCATTTCCTGTTTGCGAATAGACCTTCTTCCAAATCTGAGCTGGTTTGATTCGTGCAGCGCTGTTTGCCATTCGGCTAGTGTCTGATGTTACAGTTCAATTTTTGGCATCACTGTACCATAACTCACAATATCATTATATTTGATGATATTGTTTTATCGATTTTACTTCATAGATGATTTAACCATTACTTATTGTTTTTTATGTCCATTTGTCTTTAACTCTCTGTCAATTAAATCTTCCCTGCTTTCCCAACACAGGTGCAATAACTATTAGGCCAGCAAAAATAAAAGCGGATTCATGTTATAAAATCAACATCAAGCTGCAAATAGTGACCATGGCAACAGTAAATTAAAATGTATAAATGTAAGTTCTGTAAAATTTAAGAAACTTTTTCAGGATACCACAAATCAAGATTTTGGTAAAATGCTGCAATCAGTGAAAACGAACGAAAACGCGCTCAAGCGCGAACCACGCAACTCTACACTAAAACACTTGACTACATTTCTTGCATTTCAGGATCAACCGAATAGAGATCGTATATAATAGATATGAATGATTGGATTATTTTTCATTTACATAAATATATACACTATTCTATAAATAATTCATGGGAACGGGAGGGACCATCAGGGCACCCGATTGAAGCACTCTGGATGGGGAGAGTGGAAATGCCAACTCCCCATTGCTAACAGTTTGTGAATAAAGGGCGGGCTCTTCTCCCCGCCCATTGGGGCATCCTTATGTTAGATAGCTTGCTCTTGTGACCAATTGTTCAGTCTTGTTGTTGGAAGGAGATTCTTTATATCCCTGTGGATACGTATAAGTGATGTTGCCTATCGATCCATCCAACCCCTTTTTGGCCCTTCATACAATGGCATGACTAGGATAATCAGTGGTTATTAAAGCTTGATCAAGTCTAACAGAGAGGAGAGCCTATTGCTGTCGGACGTAGTTTCCGTGCTACAATGGATGGTAGTACATATCATACATCATACAACAGATGCATGTTGACATAAAAACATATCATATGTATTATATGTACACGCCAAAAAGTAATAAATTTTCGCATAGAGTTCGGGTTAAAATCATCAAAAATTCAAAATATGATATCTCAAATACATCAAGATATGTATTGGGCATAATTTCAGAATTTTAAGGTTACATATGGTACTTTTTGAAACTTCGGTGGTTTTTTGCAAAAACTTGCACTTTTTGAGAAAACTGCTTTAGAAATTCATGAGGGCTGCAGAATGGTGAGTCGACGGCTGTGATGGAGCGTGCGTCCCCACAATGTGGCTCTGGTCCTCACAGGTTCCTACCTCATGCTTCCACGGGTCAGGAGATGGCGGGGACCGCCAGCTAGGGGTTGCGTACCTAACTGGTAGTGCAGCCTGGGCACTGTTGTCCTTCTGGATTGAGGAGGTGCGTGCCGAGCGTCTGTCCACCAAGGGCTCAAACAGCGTCTGTCCTGGCATCCAGTGGTTGAGTAAGAGGCGCTGTGTCTCGTCGGCTGTACCTTAGGAGGCAGTCCCACCAACGCAATGTAGGCAGCGCGACCCCGCTAGCATGCTGAAATCTTACCCTTACACGAAAAATGTAAGTATTCTTTATACGGTATATAATTTTGGACCGTCCATGGAATTTCCGAGTATTGTATGAAAATTTAAATTTGTTTTTCCTTCACTGCAAGTCCATTTATAATTGCAGCAGGACCACAATTGAAAGTCATGCAGACAGTACACATGTTATTCTCATTTTATATTATAACATCCCTTCACAATATTTTTTATGCTATTTTCAGCTTCGCATTTATCCATCATCGTAAGTTTTAGTCCACCTAAGCGAGATAAGGCGCTATAACCTTGGCAATTATTGCCAGGCTTTTGGTTCAAATGCCAAAAGTTCACCCACAGGCAAAAGGAGCATAAACTAATCTTTCTAGCATCTATGCTCCCAACGATAAAGTACAAATTACCACACTGTTTAACTCTACATGGAAGCGTTTGGTACGGGAGGTCCACGCTTTCTTCCTTCCCTTGATTCAGAGTAGTAGAGCGATTTTAGATCTCTCTGGAATCACTCTATTTCTTGGAATCCTCTTTGTGGCACATACTACGCAGTTGGCCTGGCCGATCACGAGAAAAATGATGTATTCAAGAAACCATAATTTTCCAGGATGTCTTCAAGAATTGACTGCGTTAGTGTAAGATTAGATTAGATTAGATTAGATTAGAAAACTGCTTTAGAACATGATATTTTTCAATGTTTTGGCTAGTATTTCGCTTGCTATGTCTCAAAACTCTTCCAAGACATACGCAAATTATTAGGCTCAACGCGTACATGGTATCAATAATAATGTATTTGACGAATATATGAAAATTAGAACAAAAAACTACATTGCCATAGAACTTTGATGTCTTCCCGCATAATTACAAACCATTATTGGACCCTTTTCCTTATTGTTGACGACTGTTATTGATCCGTTATTGTTACGACATTTACTCTTATAGTTGACAACTATGAACTAACAATCTCCTATATAGTTTTAACAATATGCCAAATGGTATAAGGCCCAATAACAATATGCTGAATATGCGGTTAAGAAAAAAATGGCAATTTTCACGAACATAATTTTTGCTGTACTCTATGCCAAAAGTTGGTATATAATCCAGACCCAGTGCAGACAAAAAGAAACCTTTCAATGACAATACTGCATACATTAACAATATGTGTTAAGGTAGAGATTGTATGGTGAAAATGTGAATCAATTATTCGATAACAATAACATAAAATGTGGTAATATATCTTACATTCGGAAGATAGTTTTGACTATATAGCAAATAGTTTTTCGTTATGCAGGTTGAACAAACTTTCTTATTCTCCTATGTTTTACAACTTTACCGAAAACATCAAACCTCTAGAAGGCAGAGTAAGAAAGTAAGTATCACAGCGCCACGCAGCAGTGAAAATTGGAACTAATTTATATTACAAAATTGTGGCGCAGATAAAACTGAGCAACAACGCCGAAGCGATTATCTCAATAAAATGAATTCTCAAAGCGCTACAGGTTTTGTCCTGCTAATTTCAGCTTCTGGCTCAGTGTGCACTGTACTTGTATTAATATTATCTAGAGAGGTTGACGTGGTTGAGCGGGTTTCGGCGACTTTTGGAACAAGTGAATTTATTTTTGATTTTTGAACTGCTCCAGCCGGCGTCGGTGGTGTAGTGATAAGCGGTACTAGGCACCCCAGTGGGTCTGGGTTCAATACCAGTCGAAAAAATCCCTTTGGAAGGGAAGAGAAGCCGTAGGTCCCGGCTCATATTCATGAGTCGATAGGGTAGGGTTCAGGTGGTGGAGTCGTCTTCCTGGCGTCGGTGATTGTTACCATGTGAGGAAATAGGCCGACGGAAAATTAAAAAAAAAAAAAACTAAGGGAGAGTGCTCTAGTGTGGGTCCATGGACCTAGAATTCGGCCTATCGTTAAAAATTGCCTGTCTTTAATTTTTCTTTAGTGAGTCAATACTACTGTATATTTTTGATTTTCAGGGTAAAAATTGTGAATTAATATTTGCTTCGAATGTCAAGCATAGGCCGAATCCTAGATCCATAGAACCACATTAGAGCACCTTCCCCTACATTATCAGAGTTCAGAGTATGATCTGTGAGGAATAAGGAAACTTTCTAACGTTTATGTGACTTTTATTTATTAACCATAAGCAAATACGCCATGGGACGGGTTTTAAGCAGTTTATTCAGCTCCTGGGACATGTGATTAAGCTGTATGTAATCTATAACAAGAACTGCTTAAATCCCATTATTTTCTGTCAAACTAGCATTCCTTTTATGTACATTAGATAACACCGAAAATTCAATGTTTCTCTTTATCAGTGTATATTAGAATATGTTAGCAATTTGCTAAAAACTTTTGATCGGGAAGGTATTATTTTTTCCCCCACAAATATGCAAACCATTTCGATATTTTTCTAAGAAACTTTGCGAGGGTTTCGTTTGTAAAGAAACAATCCATTTTATTCTCTACAGAATCCCAGCAACATCCCAAAGTCAACAAAAGTAACTGCGGAAACGTACCAAACCAACTCTTCTGTCTCTGCTGGGTAGTATTGTGCTCTGCACAGAAGTTCCGAAAAGTTGTTCTGAGGCCACCCGCCTGCCAACTCGAAAACGGTGTTGTTTATAGCCCTTGTAAACTTTCTTCAGCTTTTAATGAACCGTGAGGAGTTGCTTGCTTACGTCCCACCAACTTTTCCGAACCTCTTTCGGAAAGTTGGAAATTGTGTCTAGTACATTGGACTCCTTTACAAACACCTCACCTCAGGCAGCAGCAGCAACGAACGGGACCATTTCCAGTTTAAGCGAAGTTTCGAAACGGAATTAGTAATCAAGAACCAAAATGCTTAACACCGGTCGAGGCGAGGCGGCCAAGTCAAAATAATTCAGGGTTTAATTGCGCTTTCGGTTGCCTGGAAAAATTGGAATCGTCGGAATTTGCTCCGCCATCGATCATCTTTAATTACAGTTTTGTTCCTTTGGCTGGCGGGCGTGCCCAGGGCGAAAAGGTACATCGATATCCAGTTTTTGGAAAGTTTTAAGTCCTAATTGAATGGATAATTAATTGCCGGATGATGGCCGGTGGCAAACCTTCGGTGGGGTGAGATTTTTGGATGGTATTTACTCTGATATTTTAAGTCCGCTAATTACAATCCGGTCGTTTCATTTCATAAGTGTTGTGGTTCGAATCGAGTCGTAAAAATGCTTTATATCCAGAAGGTCCATGCGAGAAAACATAAAACCCGTGTGTTAACTTATGTCGGTTGTATGGGATACAGTTATGTACGAACGACCAAAAACCCATCATCCATCAGACGCGCGTCTCCATTGGAACGTACGCATTCAATTATCATCTGTCTGTCACATATCGCAGTCGCCGACCGTCCAGTTTGATTCCAATCCAATCTCCGCACTCAGACCAGTTCGGTCTCCCGAGAACGTTATAACTCGCCACCCGAAACGGAAGCTGTGATACGAAAAAAAAGTTGAAATTTATCATCCTAATTTATGGCGTACAAGTTGTTCCTTTGTGTCGTCCTAGCAAACCGACTTACGACTTACGACATTTTATGGGTGGGCTATAAGAATGAACCACCAGATCACAGAGTCTATTGTTCGTGCAAAAGTTAAGACTAGCCATGTATTTCCTTTGCGGAGTGCTGAGTTGGGCAAAGAAAGAAACTTTTCGCCCGGTTTCGAATGGTGATGACAATGTCTTCTTGATAAAATAGAACACTTAATACCTACCCATTCTTCCCGGGCTCTTCAGTGGTTGGTTTCATTCTTTCAAACTACTTGACCGGTAAGAACGAGGAGAGCCAGCCTCCTCCAACTTCAGCCCACGGTCGAAAAAGTCGAAAAGAGTTGTCATCACTGAGAGTGAGCCGAAGACGACGATCGCAGCGAAGCGGGCCGATATCTAGATACGTGGAATTCCGTTCCGCTTCCCTCGGCTGGTATTGAACTGATAACAGAAAGTTTTCTATCGTCACGGAGAAGAAAAGATGAAGGCTCAAGGACATATTCCGGGATGCTATTTCTTTCAGACGCTCGCAGGGGCTATTGAATGTGTATTCGATTTTTGCTGAATTGAATTTCTTTCTCCTTTTGCAGAATACAGTGCTTCTAGGAAGAAAGAAATAATCTAAAGGGCCACTACAGGCTGTACACGTTAAATTTCGGACATCAAAATAATAGCATCCAAAAAAAATTACACATAATTCAACAAAACCGATTGTTTATTTAACAATAATAGAGTTATATCAACATTAGAAACAGTTGATTAAGATGTCAATCCTTCTTTCTGTAAAATTCACCAACTTTCTGTGGTACACCCGCCATCAGGTGCCAAACGGTATCCTCAGATACGCCTGCCGTGACGATTCTCCATCTTCTCTTAGTTTCCAAGAGTTTCCACTTAAATTGAGCCCAGTACTGCTTTATTGGGCGAAGTTCTGGACAGTTTGGTGAATTGGATGTTTTTGGCACGTATTTGACCTCTTGTACCTTATACCATTCCAGAACGGATTTTGTATAGTGATAAGAGGCCAAATCAGGTCAAAACAGAGCTGGAGAGTCGTGGCTTTAATGAACGTTAGCAACCGCTTTTGCAGACAATCTTTCTAGTACATATCCTTATTGATAGTGCCGGAAGAGACGAAACTTTTAGATTTTCGACCACAACTACATATGGCCTTCTTCGGAAATTTGGACACCTTCTTTGTCCGGAAATGCTCAGCGGTGTTCCTTTGCATTGCCAAATGCCAGACCCGGAAGCTGTTCCAAGCTTCGAGTACGTAAGCTCTGTATCCACATGATTCCGGACACCTTCATATCATTGTAACTTTTGAAATATTGCACGTAGGAAGGAAAAATTTCACTGTGGTAAAGTCTGTGATGAAAACGACTATGATTCATGTTTACATTTCATGTTTAGTATTCAAGATGGTGACGAAAGAAAATCAAGTGCGCGAGCGAATTTTGTACGTGCGTACGACAAATCCTGACTTGTCAATACGGGACCTTGCAAAAACATTGGATTTGCCTAAATCCACTTTTCACGATGTGCTCAAATCATTTTCGGAACGTTTGACGGTGTAGAGAAAACCGAGAAGTGACATTGGACATTGGACGCGCTGATCCTGTGATGGACCGAAAGGTGAAAAGGATATCAACGAAAAACCCAAATCTCTCCATTCGAACGGTGGCTCGTAAAATAGGGATGTCGTCTGGTTTTGTCCAAAAATCAAAACAACGTTTGGGACTTAAGTCGTATAGAGTAAAAACAGTTCCAAATCGCAACGACAAACAGAACAATGGCAGCAAAATCACGGGCATGACGTTTGTACTGCGAATATTTGACGAAGTTTTCATGCGTTGTTATGGACGATGAAACTTATGTCCTGGAGGATTTCAAGCAACTTCCAGGGCTGGTTTTTTATTCTGCTATGGCCAAAAATGCTACAGCAGAGCATTTCAGAACGAAGAAGGCATCGAAATTTCCCAAAAAATACCTTGTGTGGCAAGCAATTTGCACGTGTGGCAAAAAGAGTAAATCTTTCGTCACTACATGCACAATCGACAAGGAGATCTATCAGAAAGAGTGTCTGCAGAAGCGATTGCTACCCTTCATCAAAAGTCACAAAGAAAAACCTTTGTTCTGGCCCGATTTGGCATCATGCTACTATGCTAAAACTGTGATGGAGTGGTACCAAGCAAATCAAGTGAACATTGAACCAAAAACCTCAAACCCGTCAAATTGCCCAGAGCTACGTCAAATCGAGAGATATTGGGCTCTGATAAAGCGGAAGCTTTCTGGAAAGAAGCAAGGAATCAAAGACATCAAACACTTCCTGCAAATTTGGACAAAGACGGCTTCTACGATTTCTGAAGAGTCTGTGTAAACCCTAATGGACGGAGTTGAGCGCAAAGTTCGAAAATTTTATGCAAATACCGAATAACTGTGTTTTGTCTTCACGAATTGTTAAAACACATCCCATGAATCTGAAATAAACAACTACGACGAAAATATTATGTGAAATTTATGTTTTATTCATGTTTTGAGGTGTCCGGATTATTGCGGATACAGACAGTCGTTGCCTTTGCTTCACTTTGTGTTACACACATAAGGATTGAGATTTTTTCAATAATAACTACCACCTTCTTGCCAATTTGTCGGGAGTATCCTTTTCGATTTGTTCCAATTCCAACCTTTCGATCCACAGCCAAGCGCTGGTCAAACGATTTGCACTTCCACTTGATTCGACGCCATTTTACTGAATGTAACAAGAATGTAAACATGCTTTACCACGAAATAAAGTGGAGATTTTCAACTGTCATATAAGGGAAACATTTCAGTGATCCGTGAAATAATTCAACAATCTACACTGAAAGAAAAGTGTCCGAAATTGAACGTGGACAGGCTTTAGTCATTTCAACGCAATCGCTCATTTGAAGATGGCTCAGAACTTTCATTCAATCAGTTTTTTGCAAACCATTTTCCCGTGTTAGAAAAGTCACATTCTCAAATCCTGAGTACTTTTTCATTGAAAAAATCGACTCGCAACTTTTTTGTTGTAAATTTAATTCCTATTAAAAAAAAACAAATAATGTTAGTATTTATAAGTGAATACTTCCTAACGGCACTTTAAACGAAGGTTCTGGTCCCTTGAGATAAGAATTTTAATTATGATTGCTGAGTTCGATGCCAACCTTGCTACGCTTGGAATAAAATTAATAAAAATATAATAGAACTGGCGCTTTTATGGTTTTTTTAGGAATAAGTTCTGTTAAAATATTTTCGATTGCTAATGTGTGTAATCTCTGCACAATTTAACGTAGGTGTGTAGTTCCCTTGCGCTGAACTGGCCGGCTTGACGTGCCGCAAGGGCTCAGTAGGGATTCCAGGACCCGAAGCTAAGAGTCAGTTCCATTGTGGTTATATCACATCAATTATTTTTTTCCACTATAGCAGCAGCACATCGATATTGGAGATATACTATTCTTTGTAATTTCAGGTCATCCAAGGAACTCCTTAGTATTTTAAAATAATTTAAAATCTATTTTGTTATTTCGGTGGTTATGATAATTTATCTAAGGTTAGTAGTGCATGAGCGAGCCAGTCCACAATTGCAGCAGGATCACAATCTGTAGATATGTGAATACAATTAAAATTGGTATTATCATTTTATACTATAACATCCCTTCGCTATATTATCTATATTCTATGCCATTTTCACTGAAAAAAAAAAATGTAGGAAGCATTATGTACGACAAATTCTACTCAAAATAGCATTTCCCTTATTCACCAAAACTATATAATTTATAATCATTGCTTTCCTGTTTCCCATTATCATTTATAGATCCAGACCAATAAGAGTTATCGGAGTTTTTTTTTGTCTGGTTTTACTTAATTTACGTTTTTGGCATTATTCATGTTTATATAAAATTTATTTCTCCTAATTGTTTGCTGTTTTCAGCTTTTCCAAGACTATTAGGATAATAAAACATATCTAATCTTTTTTTTCAGTTACAAACCAGTGGATAACAGATATATATTATACTTACGCTTATTATGTTATTTGACTATAACTGTGAAAACAAATTCTTAATAGATATTAATTTTATCGAAGCTGCAACAGCGGAAATCTTTCGATGACCAGCTAAGTTACGGATATATATATTCTACTATAGTTTACTGGCTTGCTCGTATTTTTATTTTACATTATAAGGTCAAATTTTTATTTTATGTTATGATATTAAATGATATGAAATTATTGCATTTAAATTCATTTGATACAAATTGCTATAGTACCTGTGAGACTCACTACAAAAAGTTTTTGTGATTCAAGGAAACGGAACAGCACTTCGAAATTTTTGGTTCACTATTCTTCATATGCTATATAATGTCTGATCATCCATGGATATTACAGGTATTGTAAAATATGATTGAATCAATTTGTTTTCTCATAGCATAAACAGTATCATTTTCTTATCCTACCGATTTGATTGTGATGCTGTGAATTCTACTGCAACAGTATCAGTTAGAGTGACGCACCCTTCTTAATTAGCCATCCCGTAGAAAGCTTAATGAGTATTGCGAATTGGGTTATTCGATTTGTTGGATCGTATCGTTGGAAGGAGAATCTCATGCTCCCGCGGGTTTCGCGTAAGTGTCTCTGCTTACGGGTCCGCCCCACCGTTTTTGGTCCTTCATACAGCGGTACTGTGAATGCAACCCGGTAACTCAATTTGATCTTGCTATTAAGTGGAGCTGCATACATGACAAGGTCGTAGAAGGGATGGTGGCTACCTTACATACATTACATACAATTTAACGTAGGTGTGTAGTTTTAATTATACCCTCAGATCTTTAGTTTCTACCGTGGTTTTTCTTTCTGTGTTGGAGCATTTCGTTGACAAAACATGTTTCTTCAACCTACGCCGTATCCTGTCAGTATGAACGTCATTTTCTTTTGCATAACCTTAGATTAACTTTTTGTGCATATGTAGCACTGAGAGTAACTTAAGCATCCCCCATTTTTGACTAAAGAGGGGTTCAAACTTCTATCAGAACATGCTGCTTCCCCCGCGAAATACACATTTTCTGTTTTAGTTGCCTGGATAATTCTCATGTTTGGTTGAAATTTCTGTTTCATTTGTATGAGAGACCCCCCCCCCCCTCCCTTCCGAAGCGGGGAGGAGTCTGGAATCACCATACAAAAAATTCTTTCTCCAAAACCCCCACATGCTAAATTTGGATCCAGTTGCTTGATAAGTTCTTGAGTTATGCACAAATTTGTGTTTCATTTGTATGGAAGCCCCCCTTACAGACGAGGAAGAAGTCTGGAACCATCATAAGAACCTTCTCCAAAAAACTCCTGTAAACAAATTTTCATAATAGTAGGGATAACTTGGTTGATATTTGTGTTTCGTTTGTATGAGAGCCCCCACTTTCATAGAAAGGAGGTGTCTCGACGAACCACCTAGGAAACATTTCTTGCCTTCAAAAATTTTCTCCTGCCAAAGTTGGTTCCTATTGCTTGATTAGTTCTCAGGTTATGCACAAATTTAGAGGGATAAGAGAGGGATCTCAAACCAACAAAGAAACATTTTTTGCCTCCAAAAACCCCCACATACCAAATTTGGTTTTAGTTGCTTGATTAGTTCTCGAGTTATGCAGAATTTTGTGTTTCTTTTGTATGATAGCCACGCCCCCCCCCCCCTCCTCTCAGACGGAGAAGGAATGTCGAACCATCATAAGAAGCTTCTCCGGCCCCAAATACTCCTGCATACAAATTTTCAAAACAGTAGGGATAATTTTCATGTTTGGTTTAAATTTTTGTTTCTTTTGTATGAGAGCTCCCCCCCCCCTCCCTCAAAGATGGGAAGGGTCTCTAACCACCGTGGAAATATTTCTTGCCTTCAAAATCTCCTCATGCCAAATTTGGTTCCAGTTGTTGGATTAGTTCTCCCTTCTTGAAAAGGGTTTGATTGGCCATCCATTTCTTGACTCCAAAAACCCCCACACGCCAAATTTGGTTCCATCTTCTTGGTTAGTTCTCGATGGATGCAGAAATTAGTGTTTTATTTGTAATCGAGCCCCCCCTCCTCCTCCTTCCCCTTTTCTCGAATCATCATTAGCACCTTTTCCGGTCCCAAAAACCCCTGCATATAAATTTTCATAACAGTAGAAATAATTCTCATGATTGGTTGAAATTTGTGTTTACGCCGATCTGTTCAGTAGTTTTTGATTCCATAATGTTCAGACAGACAAACAGACATACATACAGACTGAAATTCATCTTTTTATGTATATAGATTTTTTTTTTATTTTTTTTTTCCGTCGGCCTATTTCCTAACATGGTGACAATAACCGACGCCAAGGAGACGACTCCACCACCTGGACCCAACCTAACGACTCATGACTATGAGCCGGTTTTACTTCCCTTCCGAAGGAAGACGTGACAAGATTTTTTCGTCTCAGAAAAACCACCGACATCGACTGGGATTGAACCCAGACCCACTGGGGTGCCAGTAGCAGTCACGCTTACCACTACACCACCGACGCCGGCGTAATGTATATAAATTTAAAAGTATTAATTTAACTATAAATTAGAAGAAAAATTAGTAATCTCCATTTAATTCCAACTACCTTTGCTTATCTTCGACAGATACGCGTATTTCGTCTACAATGTGCAGACTTCTTCAGTGTCTCGTACTAATAACTCGACTTAAATGGAGATTACTAATCTTTCTTCTAATTTATAGTTACAAGTATTCCACTAAACAGCTCAAACCCTCTAGGATTGAGTATTAATTTGTTTTGTAAAAAATGAATTTACGTCATTTTAGTTCATCATACTATAATACACCATTTTGATAAGTCATAATAACAGCTACTTACTTACGCCTGAGTTGTTTGAGATGAGGTGTACCACTTTTTACGAAAATTGAGTAACTTTCCCGTGCGAAAAAATGGACAGTGATACAAATGAAAGAGAGGGTTTTGAGCGTGTACACTCCCGTTTCATTTTGCTCAATTTTTGAGTACAATGGTATACCCTCTATTTTTGAAAATGGGTGAAAGTTACTCAATTTTGGGTATATCCGAATGAGCGTGGACTCCCGTTTCATTTTACTCAATTTTTGAGTACAATTGTATACTATATCTTTTTCTCTCACGGAAATGTTACTCAACTTTCGTAAAAAGTGGACCTACTCAAAAAAAAATTTAGTAACATTTCCGTTGTTGTACTCAAAATTTGAGTAAAATGAAACAGGAGTCCACGCTCATTCGGATATACCAAAAATTGAGTAACTTTCACCCATTTTAATAAAACAGGCTGATATGTCAAACCATGGGTATGCCGATTTATGAAAGGGGGTAAATCTCATTCTTTCCTCTATAAATCTGGTGTATTTCTACTGTTTGTACAATAGACACATATTTTTACTTTCCAGATAAAAAAAAAGTTTTACAGGGAAAAACAGTGATTAGCTCTACAGAAATCTGGAAACTTCGTGCAAACTCTTTATAAGAGAAGCTGAACATGGCAACGGAGTTTTTTTTATTAATCTTTATTTTAAAAAGAAGTATCGATCCACAGCTTGTCGCAAAGGCAAAGGAATGTATTCTGACCATCGTGGATCGCCTATTTTGACTACCGCAGACCCCTCCAAGCATAGATTACTGGGGATTATTCGAAAATACCGGGGAATTGGGGTTAAACAAGCCCAATATCACCGTCCACTAAATTTTGCGGCAAGTGGGACCTCTTTCATTCAATTTCCCAGAAATTTTCACATAAAAAATGCTATTGTCACTAACCTTGTGCTACTTGGAACTGGAGTATCAAATGATTTCGTGATTCATGTACTTTTTTCCCATTGTGCAACGGTAAAGATACCGTTGAGGCCAAATATGATGGTAGTTAACATTTTGGACAACGCTTTATAGCCGCACTTAACTGATTTAAACCAATTGTAAGGATGCCATTTGGCCACTGATATGTTGTGATGGTGGTTTATCATCGTGAATACAAGATTTCAATAACACTTGAAAACCGATTTAAACCAACAGTAAGAATGATGTGCGGCCTCTCACAAATTGTGATAATGTTTTCTGATCCGGATGACAAGGTTATAATCAACTTTCGAAGGCCAAAATGAACCAGTTCAAACCAACAGTATGGATGCTGTTGAGGCCACTCACAAAGTGTGATGGTGGTTTTGGCTACGTCTTACGGCAAGGGTATCAAATGAAAATGAACAAAAAATTATAAGCCGACCGTCACGAAAAATTTAAATAATTCAATTTTTCACATTTTGTTAATTTGAAATTTTTTGCAACTATCAACTCTGTCGCCAATAATTATCATTCAACAATTTTAACATTTTGAACAATTGAAAATAATACAAATAAAAAGTGTTGCCTCTAATTTACGCTTTGCATACTTAATTCACTAAAGATACTGCCAAGTTCACATCATCTCTAATATAATATTTTCAGAAAATGCATTCACCGACAACATTAAAGGGTGGAACGGTCAAAAATTGGTCATACATGATTAAGTGCACACTGATTAGTTTATTATATAAATGATCAATCTTTATTTCTATTGAAAGTTTATCGTCTACAAAACACAGGAAAATTATTTGATTTGGCTTCTGATTTTCCAAATGTGGGGCTTTACGTTTCACATTTACTATCAAATTTTGTACCGCTGTTATTTGACTTTGATTGGCGTTTGATGCTGAACGCCAATGTGCCTAACTTTTTACTTCCAACTGTTTTTTTTAGTTCTCTTGAGGTTTTTCTTTACGGTTGCTAATATTCGGTTGCTAACATTTGTTCTGCTCAAAATTATCTTGTACCGTTCTTTTTTTCCGCTAGCCGTATTAAACTCTTACCTGGGAGCTGTTTAAAATCAACCTTGACGTAAAGCTCGATTCAAAGTAAATTTGGACGCATTCAAGTGATCATAAATCAAGAATTAAACAACATACACGGTTGATAAAAACGTCAAACAAAAGGGTATTTATTCAGCTTGCACGTTTCGAACGAACTGTCGCATTTTATTTGTGATCGATGCCATCGTAATCTGGGCAGCTGCTGGTGACACTGTACCGGCGTACTTATTCCACTTTAAACGCATTGGTTGTGCATTTGTTACTTCTTTACAGCTTCCTCGAAGTTTTCGCTTGACAATTGCCAGCATTTGAACATTATTTGCAGTAAACCATTCTAGTACCTCCTTAGAGTAGTGGCAGCTTGCTAGATCCGGCCAAAACATAACGTTGGTCTTGAACAGTGAAATCCGCTTTTTCAGACACTCTTTAATGTAAACCTTCGACGTCATTGTGTGAGATGTTTTTCATCTTGGTTTTAAGGCTACAACTGCAGATTCCTCTCCAAATCATTAGTTTCCTAGCAAACTTATCAGCAAAAACAAATTTATACCTTGAGGGAACATCCCCACGATCAGTTGCCAGGTAAAATTTTCGTCCGGGGATTTGTTTATAATCCATTTTGACAAATGTTTCGTCATCCATTAAAATCGTCAGAACTCGTTCGTATAGTAATCGTGCTCGCTTTTTGGCCACTAAATTATGCTTCAGAGAGCGATTCGGATGTTTACTGGCAAAAAGACTTATATCCTTCTCTTGAAAGGATGTTACGCACGACTGAAAAGTTGGAATCGTATTTTTTGCCAAATCACGTATGGAGATACCTGGGTTGCCTTTCACTTACCTCAACACCTTTCTCCTCAGCTTTGTGTCCCTAGTGCCACTTTTATGATAGATGCGCTGTGCTCTATCCACTCTCAGAGTATCCTTGCAACGTTTGATTGCAAGAAAAGACTTTGGGAATTTTAACACTTTTGCTATTTTTGAGACAGACCACGAAGGATTTTCTAGATGTTTGGGCACAATTAGTTTTCTTTTCTCATGTTCCATGATCCGTAATTTTGAGATGCGTCGATCAATCGAGAAAAGGTTTATTTTAAAGCAAGCTTTATAATTAATTGATTATTTCTAGACAAAATAGTCAAAAGATCTAAAGTAACATTTGTAAACAATGACTTATGGCGTATTTTTCTGTGAACTGCTTGCAACCACAAACAAAATAGCACAAGAAACAGATAGAAGGAGTTATTACCTTCCCGTCGGTAGGGCATATTCATATTAGCAACCTGGCATCCTCAGGAAAATTCCGTTTGAAGTCATTGTCTACAATTATTACTTTCCACGTGAAACGCACGTAATTTTTGTCCACTGCCAAAACCAGCAATAAACACGTGGAATTTACGTAAGAACTACGTGATTTCCACGTAAATACACATTCTACGTGAATATCACATATATATTACGTGATTTTTCACGTAAAATTCACTGACACGTAATGTTCACCTGATTTTGCTGAAGAAGATTTGGTTACGTGGTCAGGTGAATGTTACGTGAAATTTCACGTGGAAATAACGTGTTGATTTTTTTGAGTGTAGATTTCGTATACTGATTTTTGTTTTTAAACAAAAACTATAAGTTGACAACACTGTTGATAATGACTGTTACCGCTCTGGAGTAAATGTCACCTTTAAAACAGAGTCTTGATTCGCTGCCGTCATGCCTATCAGTTACACAGATAAAAATAAACATTGAATTTTCTGCGCAATCTAATGCACATAAAGGGAATGCTAGAGTTGGCAGAAAATAATGGGATATTTCATGTAAATTTAAGCCAGATAACGCCTGAATCTAGCCTCTTGTATGAAAGATTTCAAGCATTGTTGTATGGCGCATGGAAAATTGCAAACATTTTCGTTGTTGTTTCGTTTACGCTTCCTTTGGCTTGGAATTAAACGAAGGGAAATTTTACACGCTTGTTATGATTAATTATTTTTTTCTGTGTATGCATGAAAAACGCTAACCGTTGTACGGACTGTCAAATGCTTTAATCCAGTACCAAAAAACATGTACTACACTAAAGGAGTACAACACTGTACGTTGTATGTCTGTTCCAGGCATTACATCACCGACAAATCATCCTTAGTTTTCCCGGAATATCTGTCTATTTTGTGTATTGAATCAATTCTTTTGATGAACACAGATTCGAAAACCCCGCTTAACGCTCCATCCCAGCACACCTCCAAACCGGGCAGATTGATGTCTCACTGGTAATGATGTTTAATTTAAATCATCTAATCAAACCAACTCAATTATCGACTACCGCAACACGATCTCATAATGTTAGCAATGATAATTCATCGCTCATTTGAAACATGCCAACATCCGACTATTTCCAATTACCACGGTTGCCTGGCGGCATCGCGTGAAACCTATTCCGCGTTTATAAACAAGATAATTGAATTTTCGTTTTACTTTCCAAAAATGGGAAAGCTGCTTGGTGAATAATGGCAAACCAACAGACAATCATATACATAAACCCCGAATGCTAATGATGTCTAGCGTTCAAAACCACAAGGCCCTAACTGCGAGGAACGATTTTCTCTCGACTGAATTGATATTCTTCGGGGCGTGCAAATCTGCTTCCACCAGCTCTTTCCATTAATTATAGCCAGAGAGAAAGTTCATGGCGAGAATCAATCATCAAACATAAACCCTAATCATTCCGAACGCAAAACACAGATTAACATTTCGAAATGCCCGTTCTGCGTTCGAGTCCCGGCAGTGATAACGAATAGCGCCGGAGCGTTCCGTGCGACTTAAATAGATACCTGCCATAACGAGCAACAGGCAATGATAATGAAACATCCATCTTCATCATCCTTCCTCTTTTTCCGGGAAATGTACCCCAAGATCTGATTTGTTTCTTTTTCCAAGAACGGAACGGTTCAGCGAATTAATCGACTGATGCTCACGCATTTGGAAATCGATTTTCCAAACTCTTTCGCAATCCTGTTTGGTCCCATCGCTGCCATTGTGACACTCATGAGTCTGGACAAGAAAATGGAGAAAAGAAAAAACGGATCTTCGCAGTTGACACCTGTCCGTCACTCATCTGGTGGATTGGAGTCGTTTTACCGTACCGAAAATAAAAAAAGGATCTCAGATTTTATTTCTTTTGCTAGCTCAACTAAAAGAGAAAACTTCTCGCCACTCATGTTGGACGGTTAGGTAACCGAAATCATAAAAGAAATGGTTTTCGACCGGCGGCTCGGATGTATCCTTTTGGGGATTAAAGATGCCTCCTTCAAGCGCCCCGTAACGAATGAAGCTGAGTAGGGATGGAGGATTTTTTTTTTGGGAAAAGGAAGCCCACTGTGAACGTGATTTGAAATCATTGGATGGGGGTACACTTCTCGGAAACGTTTGTTTTTCAAAACAGAGAAAGTCGAACGACGGCTTTGTTCACTGAGAGGAAGTAGGCTCAACGGACCTTAGCTGTTGAGAGTTAGCGGAGATGTATGGCGTCTTACTACTTTTGACGAAAAATCTAAAGTAACGTGATTCCTTCCCAGAAACTGAAGTATGGTACCTCTTCCAGCGCTTCGATCGTTTTCGTTGTGACTCGAAAAAAAACTTAATCCTACACTGTCAGTGACTTTCTGGTTGTTTGGTAATCTTGCACTGAAAATTTATTTTCGTACATTTGCTTTCACTCGTTTCGTAAACATGGATTTTGTACATAGAACCAATGTTTCGTAAATTGTATGAAACATTCATATTGCTTGTCATCTAACAAAATGCTATCATTACACCTTCTTTGTACATTGCACAAAATGAATTTCGTTAAGATCAGCCAATCACTGCTTCTCTTCGATCGTACTCATAAATGTTAGTGTTGCTGCTGGGATGGAGG
>JASCZW010011519.1:0-31764 GCA_034211315.2 Aedes japonicus
CAATTTGTTATCACCGACGATATGGTTATAGCAGCGGGGAAAGAATTAAACCATCCACTGCATTTGGACAAGATGGCATCCCATCGCTTATACTTATACCACAGAGAACAGACATCCAGGCTCGAACATTTTTCTCCAATTTACTGTGTAAACTTTTAAAAGCAAACCGTTGGAAAAACAACGCCGCCTAGTCTAGGTTTCACCAAACTAAAATTGACAGGCTATCAAATCTCAAGGTGGGAAAGTGGCGCCATCAACATACGATTCACCAAAACTAAGGGAAACGAGCTGTAATTTTAAAATGGCAGTAACAAAAATTTACACACAAAGGGCACTCCAGCTTGGATGCCTGTTCTCTGTGGGTTAATGTTCATGTTTGATTGAACAATGCTGTTCATTGAAATACTTCGCATAGCTTTAATGTGGTTTACCAATAAAAAGAATAGGGCTTGCTTTATGGCTGAAAGATTTAAAGTTTGACCTACACTTTTGGTTAGAAATGAAATTGATAAAAAGGTTTTCGCTCATCATGGCGCTTGTTATCTCTTCGGTCGTCATTTCAAATCACGTGCTGAGTATATGTTCAAGGCAAGAATTTTAAAAAAATATGCGCACATTGATTACTGTGGTGAACAATACACGAGCCATAGCAAGCCTGACGTTCGGACAGGTAGTTCAAGTCAAGCGTAGTTGCTCACACTATACCTCTATGCAATAAAACGAATATGTTGATACGTCCGATTTCGGTCTTATTCAAACGATTGACTTTAAATTTTATTCTTATCCTAAATTCTTCTCAAGTCCCTCGATGCAAATATGGACCGACAGCTGGCCGAAAAGGGAGCAATCGAGTCTGATCTGCAAGATTTACTTCACCAATAGGAGGAAATGGATGAAAAGTACCAAGATGCACTGGCGACGGTACCATATGATACCTACACTTGGCGATCTTCTTGCAAGATTAAACGGATCCAAATGGTTTTCTCGGCTTGACATCAAGGACGCTTACCACCAAGTTGAACTACACGAATCAAGTCGATACATAACGACGTTCATTACGCATCTCGGAATGTTCAGATACACCAGGTTAATGTTCGGAATCTGTAGTGCGTCAGAACATTTTCAGAGAATCATCGAGCAGATTTTGAGCAGTTGTCCCAACTCCTTCAACTATCAAGATGACATCTTCATACATGGTAAAAGGAAATTGAACACGACACTGCCCCAGAGCGTGTTCTACGAACATTGGAAGCACACAACGTCGTTTTAAATACCAAGAATTGCAAATTCAAAGTAACCGAAACCAAGTTCCTGGGTCACAATATCTCCCAACAATTGATGCCTTGACAAACCCGGAAGGCAACATAATTGCTGTACAACAATTCAGATCACCCAAATCTGCAGAAGAAATTTTTTAGGTGTCGTAGGTTATGTAGAAAGATTCATCCCCGATTTGGCCATTAAAACATTCAATCTACGACAACTAACCATCAGTGGCTAACCCGTAACGCTGGTAGATCACCTTTTCGTGGTACGTTACGGGGTATCAGATCTACCACCGAACCCTAGTCCGAATTAATTCAAACATATTTGTTTTTGTGGTCAAAGGAACGTATAATTGGCCTTATTACATTTTGTTTTGTGAAAAAGACCGGGTTGCGCCACCGAGGATGAGCTTGGAATGAAGAAAACATGGTTAGTCTTCATTTATGTGAATTCTTATTTTCAATTTGATGTTCTATAGTTTGAATTGGTTATGACTAGGGTTCTGATGCATGGTCACTATCGGAGTTATTGTTTGTTTTGTTTGCAATGAATCCGGGTTTGACTGATAAAGGGGCGCGCCTTTGAAGAGTGCTGTCGCTCACAAAGGGTTTAAATAGCGGAAACTTTCAATTAAACCTGATTCATTTTTAACAAAACAAACAATGACAATTGTAACAACAACGAATACTTCATCATTTCTGTGATGAAGTAACTCGACATGCACTAAACAAAGGCTACGGGATATACTACAATATATCAAATTACTGGTCGCAGTGCCCAACAAACAAACGAAAGCAGTAAATAAGCTTACATGCTTTATTAAAGCTGAATTACGACTATCGCAGCTGAATAAAAAATCTAACTGAAATATAAGCTGAATAACCATGTCCTCAATTGAAATATTAACATTAATTCAAGTGTTTCATTTTGTTTGAATAACATGCTTAGTAAAAGCTATTTTAGTATTTATATATAACTAAATTTACACAGTTCAACAAAGAGATGAATAACAGTTTAAAAATCTGTTTGAACATCGTTTATATAGCCTAGCTTATAAAACAGCATAACAGCTGTAATGTACATCACTATTCAACTGATCCACTTATAAGCTGAAGAAAAATAATACAAAAGCTTACTTGACTTTTATTCAACCACTGAACAATTAGTTGAATTACAGTTTGTGCCTCTAATGCAATGCCTTTTAACTAGCTTTGTCAATTAAACCTTATATTTAGTTGAATAGTAGCTGTGGCCTAAACCAATAGTCAGCTAAATAAACTACAATTAAAATAAAGGTTGTTTGAATGCCGTAGTAAAGCCTCCGAAGTGTTCGTAATTTTGGTTCAATATTTCTTCTTCAACTTCAAGTTATGCTGTAGATATTCATTGAATTCAGTTAATTCTTAAATTTTCGTTCCTCAGTTGTTCATTTCTGGTGCCGGTGAAAAAGTATTGACGTGTTTTCAAGAGTTGAAACTATAGTCATCTGCTTGGAGCAAATAGCTTTTTACATTGGCCATCCAAATAGAAAACAGCGCAGTGTTAATAAATAACACCAGAAAACATTGTCATATCTTCTAATCGCATCTTGTTCAACGTCCCCTTGTCAGTAATGCACGTAGTAAAACCGAACATCCAATACTAAAGCTTGTGTACAGCTTGTTAACTCAGACGTTTAATAACAACATATAGAAGCTTTAATTGAGCACTGATGTTGCTTATTTACAGGCTACGCTATAAATAGAATGTCAATGTAGCTCAATTAAAGCATCACTTCTACTACTATTCAATATATAACATTGTGCTTATATAGACGATTCGTTTATACTTCATTCAATTATAGGATAGCGCAGTTGGTAAGTCACGTAGTTGAGGATACAAAGGTTGATGGTTCAAATCTCGATTAATAAATGTTACATAATGTTTCTGTTAAATCTTAATTAATAAATGTTACATAATGTTTCTGTTAATTTACATGTATAATAATATCAATTTAAATATGCATAGTATAAAATGTCTATATCGTGTGGAAAATCACACAAAAATACCAAACATATTTTTTTGGGAATTTAGATAAGTTGAACAAAAGTTCTATAAAAGACACCACAGCTTTTGAATATGCCTAATGATGTTGAAGAAAATTTTTATCATTACTATTAATTAACAAGGAGAGAATATCCCGCATAATCATAAACCATTCCTGGACCATTTCCCTTATTGTTGACGACGGTTTCCGTTATTGTTACGACATTTACCCTTATAGCTGACAACTATAAACTAACAATATCCTTTAAAGTTTTAACAATATGTCAGATGGTAAAAGGCCAAATAACAATATGCTGAATAGGCGGTTAAGTTAGGTTACCATAAAAAAATGGCAGTTTTCTCGAACAAAATTTTTGCAGTACTGTATGTCAAATAGTTGGTATATAATCCAGACCGAGTGCAGACAATATAAAACCTTTCAATGATAATATGGCATACAATAACAATATGTGATAATGTAGAGGTTGTATGGTGAAAATGAGATTAAACTATTCGATAACAATAACATGAAATGTGATAATATATCTAACATTCGAAATACAGTTTTGACTATACAGCAAATTGTTTTTCGTTATGCGGGATATTATTGTTAAAAAAACTAGATTAGCTCAACAAAGGTCATTTTGACTTTCGGAATTGCCCTTCAGTTCTGTGCAGCACTTAAACAGCAGTTATTCAATTATCAGCTGAACTCCATTGCTTAGAACTTGCTTCTTAAACATATGCAATTGGCAGTGTCCAAAAGCACTTGGCGACAGCTTAATAACTTCTCCAAATTTGTGTGAATAATGCCTGAACAAAAGCTGTGATTGAAAGTAGTTCAAGGATTATTCAACACACTGCTGAATTAAATCGTCATAATGATGTTTATTTAATGAGTGATTGTCTGTTGGGTGGTTTATGTCCCGAACAGAGGAAAAAAAAAACCATCAGTGGACAAAAGTTCGAATGGACAACAAATCATGAGATAACATTCAAGAATCGCAAACAAGCAGTATGCTCTGCTCCAATACTCGACTTTTTCGACAACAATCGCCGAACTACAGTGATCGCAGATGCCTCACCCGTAGGTTTGGGAGCAGTCTTGATACAATTTGAAGACGAATGCAATGACAAACCAATTGCTGTTTCGTATGCCAGCAAGAGTCTATCCCCCACAGAACGTCGGTACTGTCACACAGAGAAAGAAGCCCTTGCGATAGTTTGGAGCATTGAAAAGTTCCAGTTATACCTATTAGGAAGAGAATTCGAACTCGATACCGACCACCGCTCTTTAACTGCAATTTTTAAGCCAACCTCACAGCCTCCCGGTCGCATTGAAAGATGGGTGCTCAGATTGCAACCATTCAAATTTAGGATTGTATATAAGCCCGGTAAACAAAACGTTGCAGATCCGCAATCGCGTCTATCTGTAACGACAAATGATGGAGACATAGACAGTTGCGATGACTAGATTTACATCAACGCAATCACAGAATCCGTGGCCATTGATGTTTCAGAAATCAAGAATGCCCTCGATACAGACCCCGAATTACTTCTTGTTACAGATGCCCTGTTGACTTCGGACTGGGCGGATGAAGCAGTTAAAAACGGCGCTAGGAAGTACGTGCCCTTCCAAAACGATCTCACCCTTCTTGAAGGCTACGTAATCCGTGGATGTAGAATCTTCATTCCCCAAATTCTACGTACGAGAATGTTGGAGCTTGCTCACGAAGGACATCCAGGTGAGACATTAATGATAACGCGCCTACGTGATAAAGTTTGGTGGCCTGGAATGGATGAAGATGCGAGGAAAACTGTTAAAAGCTGTGAAGGATGCTGACTATTCAGTAGACCCTCCGCACCCGAACCAATGCGCCGTCGTTTAATGCCAAAAGAGCCATGGATAGACGTAGCAATGGACTTTCTGGTGATTGTCGACTATTACAGCCGGTACAAAGAAGTGTACATAATGAAGAAAATCACCTCAGAGGAAACCATTAAGCGAATCGAACAAATTTTTGTGCATCTAGGCTATCCGAGAACGATCACTTTAGATAACGGTCGACAATTCGTAAGTACTGAGTTGGAAGACTATTGCCGCTCAAGAAACATAACACTGAACCACACAGCTCCATACTGGCAAACGGGGAAGTTGAGAGGCAGAACAGTTCGCTACTAAAGAGGCTCAAAATCAGTCATTCGTTAAATCGTGACTGGAAAACAGATTTGCTTCAGTACCTTATGATGTACAACACTACTGCAAATTCCATCGCAGGTAAGGCGCCGTCCGTTTATTGCAAAATCGCCTGATCAGGTCCAAAATTTCGTCAATAAGCGACATAGAAACAGCACCACCCATAAGTTCCGAATCTCAAGATAGAGATGCTGTTTTGAAGTACACAGGGAAAGAAAGAGAAGACCTCAGGCGCCATGCGAAACCTTCGGAAATCGAAAAAGGAGATCGCGTCTTGTTACAGAATCTAATATCCGCTGGGAAAGTTACCACATCATTTGGTAGAACGGAATATGATGTCATGGAGAAGAAGGGAAACCGCGTGAAGATTCGCGGTCCTGTGTCCGACAGCGTCCTGGAAAGAAACACGGCTCATCTCAAGAAAATTCCTACACAAGCAGCCCATAATGAAGGGACATCAACAACTGGCGTGGATGGCATAATTAACAACCCAACTTATGAACAAGAACAGGAAACGGTGCAGCCAATTCGCCCCCTCGGCTGATGTGACGACCAACCTGTCGGAATGGTTAGAAAGGCAAAATAGAGAACTTGGATCGGGGGAAGGAAAAACACACGTGTTAAGTTCTAGCAAGAGAAACACAAGAAAGATTTTTTATTTACTTCCGGAAATACAAAGGAATGACAGCTATGCTGTTTCTCTACGTCGATGATGTTGTCTTTACAACGATTATGTTGTCGCCGCTCGGAGCGCTCAACACTCCTCCTCAACTTCACCGCCGCTAGCGGTTTCGTCAGGATGTCCGCTTCCATCCGATCAGTCGGACAGTATTGGATCGACACAACACCGCCCGCCACAAGGTCCTTGACAAAACAGTATTTGGTGTCAATGTGCTTTGATCTGCGTGAAGTTCTATCCGTAGCTGAAAGAGCAATACAGCTCTGGTTATCCTCACGCACCAAAACGGGATACTTAACGGATACGCCCAGATCAGCCATCAGCTTTCGTAGCCACTGCAACTCCTGGAGACAATCAGCCAAGGCGATATACTCGGCTTCTGTACTCGACAACGCCACGCTCGTTTGCTTCCTGCAGCACCATTCGATGAGCCCACCACCGAACTTGAATAAGAATCCAGTATTGGATTTCCGATCCGATATTTCGCCGGCTCAATCAGCATCAACGAAGCATTCCAGCGGTTGATGTTCGTTGGCGCCCAGGAACAACTCATAGTCAATCGTCCCCTTCAAATAACGAAGTATCTTCTTGGCCTCAATCCAATCGGCCTTCGTTGGTGTTGAAACACGTCGTCCAAGAATAGAGGTAGCGATTGCAATATCCGGTCGGCTGTTTATGTCGATATACAATAAAGCACCTATTAAGCTTTGGTACATGTCCTTCTCGCCAAGCTCAGCATTCTCCTCCTGCTGTTGTTGTAGGTAGCCACTCGACATCGGTACCTTCGACGTGTTAGCCTTCTCCATACCAAATCGTACGAGAGTTTTGCTGATGTACGACTTTTGGTTAAGCACGAAACCACCAGCTTTCTTGCGTATATGAATCCCTAGGAAACACGTAAGATCTCCCAGCTCGGTGATTTTGAAATTCTGCCTCAAAACATTCAGCAGCGCACGGTATTCTTGCTCGGTGCTACAGGCGACGATAAGGTCATCTACGTACAACAGCACGTACACGTAGCGACCGCTGATCTGCTTCGAATATAGGCAGGGATCCGCCTTCGACTGCTGAAACCCGGCACCCTTCAGAACAGCGTCTATCTTCAGGTTCCATACACGAGCAGCCTGTTTCAGTCCGTATAAGCTCCGTTTGAGAAGGCAAACCGCTTTTGGATCGCCGTTCTCGTAACCTGGAGGCTGCCTCATGTAGATCTTCTCCTGCAACTCGCCGTAGAGGTATGCTGTCTTGATGTCGACGTGCCTTGTTAACATCTTACGGCTACTCGCCAGCGTTAGAACCGTTCGGAAGGTGGTTTGCCTCACCACCGGTGCGAAGATCTGGCCATACTCGCTCCCGTATTTCTGGCAAAACCCTTGAGCAACGAGCCTGGCTTTGAAACGCACAACGTTCCCGGTTGCATCCTCCTTACGCTTAAACACCCATTTAGACCCAATCGCTCTCCGATCGGGGGGTAGCTTGACCAGCTCCCACGTGCCGTTTTCTCGCAAGGACTCCATCTCTTCTGCCATTGCCGCTTTCCACATTTCGCTCTCAGGACTCGCTATAGCTTCTGCATAGCTTCGCGGTTCGTCTACCACTGCTGCAGCAAGACCAATCGTTTCTCGGAACCTTTCCGGCGCGACGCCGATGTTTGACCTAGCAGATCGACGTATTTCAACCGGAACATCTTCCAGCTCCTCCTGAACCGAAACATCTTCCACCTCCTCCTGAACCAAGGCATCATCAAATCCCAGAAAGCCCAATGCATCATCAAATCCGAAATACTCATCATCCAAATCGACATCCTGCTCGAATTGTTCGGAACGATTTCCCAAACGCACCATCACTGCTTCATCAACATCGGATTCACGGGTGGGACCGTCCTGTACCTTCGGCGTTCCTTCATCTGCATCGCTTCCAGTATCACTGGCGGCTTTATGGGTAGGGCCATGCTGCACTTCCTTCGTCTGCGTCTCTTCATCCAGCTCCACAAACCGCACATCCCGGCTCACAACAATTCTTCCGGTACGCTCATCCAGCAGGCGGTATGCCTTATGTTCAGAAGAGTAACCCACAAAGGTAAGTTTTTCAGCTTTGATCTCGAACTTCTTCCGCTTCTGGGGTGGAATCCACGCGTAAGCTGTACACCCGAAAACCTTCATACCTTTCAGGTCCGGCTTCCGCCCAAACCATAGCTCAAAAGGAGTTGTACCGACAGCTCTGGACGGTACCCTGTTGTGTATGTAAGCAGCAGTGTTCAGTGCCTCTGCCCAAAAACGCCGTGGCAATCCAGCGTCCAGTAACATACATAAGCTCATTTCGTTGAGCGTTCGATTTTTTCGCTCTGACACCCCATTCTGTTGGGGTGCATACCCAGCAGTAAACTCGGGTTTGATTCCCTCCTCAGCATAAAATTTACGAAGATTATTACTGGTGTACTCACCTCCTCTGTCCGAGCGTATGGCCTTTGGCTTCTTACCTAGCTGGTTCTGGGCAAATCGAACGTATTCCCGAATCTTGGCATCGACCTCGGATTTTTCCTTCAAAAATACACCACAGTGTACCTACTGTGGTCGTCCGTCATGGTCATATAGTACTTGCAGCCGCCGGGGTTACAGTCATCGGACCGCACACATCACTGTGTACTATATCGAGCACCTCCTTTGAAGTTTTTTCGGCCACCTGCGGAAACGACGGTCTTGCCATCTTCGCCTTCATGCAGCACTCGCACGTCACCCTGATTCCACAATCATGAACAGATATACCAGATACCAGGTTCTTACGCGCCATTTCCTTCAGAGCTTCCAGGATTCCTGTGACCAAGCCGTCGATGCCACGTATGCTGACATTCCTTGGTATGACGCCCATTATTCACCAGCATCGAACGACCAGGTAGATTCAACAAGTATAGTCCACCGACTTTATCAGCGATCGCGACGACTTTCGTACCGTACAACAACTTACACGATTTCTCGTCAAATTCCGCACGCACACCTTTGTTCGACAGTTTTGCCACCGACACGAGATTGCATTCGAGCTCTGGAGCAAAAATTACGTCCGTCAACGTTACCGAAACGTTTTCACCACTATCGTTCACGCACTGGATCGTACAGTCCCCGATGCCTTCCGTACGAAGCATTTTTCCATCCGCCGCGGAAATAATGGGCCGCACACTTTGTCCAAACGAGCGAACGAACGCTTGTCGTTGGCCAAGTGCGACGTCGCACCGGAATCAATCAACCACGCACTCACGCCGACAACACTCGGTCGCACTATAAACGTGAACGACTCTTTGTCGTTTTCGCGCACTGTTTTGGCTTTTCTTTCCCCTTCTTTTGATTTTTCTCATCGCAGCTCCGTTCCGCCAAGAACGCCTTGCAATTACGTTTTCGGTGCCCCTGCTTTCCGCAAAAATAACACGTAACCGATTTCTGCTGCTGCTGACTGGATCCAACCCGCAGTACTTGCTCATCCGTTTGCGCCTGTTTGCTTCCTCTGCTTGTCCGCCTCGTCGACAAGTTTCACTCGAACCATTTCCAATGTCAGTTCAGCTTCGTCTCTTACTTCCAATGCCGTGGTCAAAGGATTGAACGCGTCGGAAGGCCCCGAAGAATCAGCGCTACTTTCAGGCATTCGCTCATCTCGAACCCCGAATTCTCGAGCCGCGCATACTGCTTTGAAATACTGGCCAAGTAGAGCCTCCATGTCATCACCCACCTTGTAGTTTTGGTTGGTGATTTGTTTTAGCAACGTCACCTTCTGCCCGAGGACGTTTGTTGTGATGCTGCTTGAGTGCATCCACGTCGCTTTTGCCGTTGTTTTGTCGCGGATCAAATTGTACTGGCTTTCATCGACCAGCAACTGGATGGTGGCCAGCGTCTTCTCATCACCATCTCTCCACGGATCCGTCACCGGATTCGGTGCAACACCAGGATCGACGAACTTCCATAACTGCTCACGCCGGAGCAGCGCCGTAACGGAGAAGGACCACGCAGGATAGTTGGAGTTATTCAACTTCATCACTCTGGCCCACTCCATTTCGCGAAAGTTCCGGAAAAAACTGCTCCGTTCTTTCACTTGCGGTTCTTACGAAAAACAACAACCGATCTCGAAAAATAACGACAAAAAATCGATACTTTCACTTCCCGCAACTAATCCTTAACGAAACCGACTGGGCCCATAACCTGTCGGAATGGTTAGAAAGGCAAAATAGAGAACTTGGATCGGGGGAAGGAAAAACAACCTAGCAGCAAGATTACATCATCGGTCAACCATGATCTGAAAGAAAAAGGAAGATGTAGTGAACAATACACGAGCCATAGTAAGCCTGGCGTTCAGACAGGGAGTTCAAGTCAATCGTACCGGGTGCAGACACGCATCCCCACCGATGTGCTCACACTACCTCTATGCAATGAAACGGATAAAATCCCCTCATCAAGATCATTCAGCTAACTTATTATAGAATACCACAATTACCATTTAATGTTTGTAGATTATATTTAAAAAAAAATTAGAACTGGTTTATACAGGAGTTTATAGCAGATTGAAAATGCGAATAACCAGCTCAGGAGGATGCGGAGATGCTCCGTTCCATGGTAGTTCCACTGGAAGAGGAGATTAAAACGCAGGAGGAAAATCTACGTGATGCATACAAAGAATTTGAGAGGAATCTAGGAAAAGAAGTTAGAATCCAGAACCGGCTCTAGTTGGGATTTTTAAAGAAGCAACATAGAAGGACCCAACTCCAGCGCCAGTATAAGTGAGTGATTCGACTGCTCCGATATAGTGAGTGACTCCACGTGCGATGTGTACAAACTATGAGACAAAGTTGTTGCAATGCAAGGGGCAGATCAACAGTAAAAAGCAAAAGGTCCGACAGCTGGAAAAGAGTGTCGTGTGAATGGAGGCAGGTGACTAACGGCGAGGACATAGTAAGGAGGGAAGGAAAGAGTGTGCGTCAGCGTGAGCGTGAGCGTGCGAGGAGTTGTAGTAGGCATGAGTACAGAATGCTTGAAAAAACGCTTACATCCGTCATAGTAAGCGCGTTGGGAAGCGTTCTTTTTAGAGTCAAACCATTCAATCGAAATGGACGTTGAAACTTTAATTTCACTCGTATTTGAGCGACAACCGCTGTGAAACCAGACATTAAAGGTACAATACTACTCGGTCATCACGTCGCCGATTTCGCATGCAGCAGCGCAGGAGTAAATATCATTGTCATATTTTTAACCAGGAGGAAAAATCAAACACAAGATACTCTTGGTGGACTTCATTTCATGTGATGACTTTTTTTTAATAAAACACATTGGTTAAATTCGTAGAAAAGATGTTTACATTATTTACACCTTATTTTTGTAGAAATATTTCATAAAACGAGTTCTTACAAACGCACCTGTTTTAGTGGAAATGTTATTGAAACAGTTCTCATTTATTCTATACCCCACATTCAGCTCTGGGACTTCTTCTGGCTTGCTTTCGTCAAGTCCTTCTTTGATCAATGATGACATTATACAGAATACATATCGCCTTCACGACGTCATCTGCAGAATTCAGGAGTAGTTTCAATTGGCTTCATTGAAAGTCTCCATTTGGCGCTCATGATGCCAAAAGCGCATTCAACACAGTTTCTCGCCCTGGAGAATCGTTGGTTGAAATATTATTTGATTTGATATAGCCTATCTATTTATTATTTGATATAGCCTATCTTGGTATCTAAATTCATTCATCTTGCTTTCACTGGAAATAATATGTATGACATATGATATCAAGATACTCTATATCAAGTAATATTCCTTGCAGTGCGAATGAGTTTTGTTCATTTGGGAAACTTTTACTCGCAACGTGTACCCCTGTATTAAAAACAAAGACGTACACACCAAATTTCCAAAATCTTTTTCAGTACTTGTTTTGCTGAATTCGTTCTGTAAAACAGAAATTTCACCGAACATTTTGTACAATATAACATTTTACTAAATTTCAGCAATCAAAAATACTAAATTTCTGTAATTTACTGAAAACTACCGAAAATTGTAAAAAAACACTACCGATCGAAACTGTAAATTGCTGCAGTTTCGAACACTATAACAATAATTACGAATGTACTGTAAATTCAATCTTTTGCAAAATATTCTGTAAAATAAAGTACCGAACTGATTGTTAATTTTTTCCCTGTCAAACACAATTTTTTCCCGCCATTTTAAAGTTGAATGTTGACCAGCTCTGTTGAACTTTTCGGTGCAGCCAAAAATCAGTGCCATAAAAGAAGGATTGGACAGCAACTTTCCGGGACCATAGCCACACTCGCCAGGAAAGGACGTGTTTGGCTTACCCCAGAAATCATTTGATTGCATCAGCGTTTGATGGGAAGCTTCTAATATATTTTTAACATCATTGAAAAAATTTATGTTGATACATTGTCTTTCTATTTACATTATAGATAAGCATGCAGTTTTTAAACATTTTTGTCAATGCTTATTAACACTTAAATAAATCTGAAACTCAAATCTGCATCAACGGAAATTAACAAGAACTGAAAGGGAATAACACATCAAATTAACTCATTAATTATTCTTAATGTAAAATCAATAAAGAAAGAAAATCAATAAAAACCCATTTACAAACGAATCTGTAAATTTTGCTGAGCAACTGTAAATTTATTGCATCATTTTCGGTAAAAATGTGACAGCTCGCGTTACCAATCGTTCAGCAAAATTTACAAAACATTTCGGTAAGTTTTGACAGCTCAGTAGCGAAGTTAAATTTACTGAACGTATTGTAAAGTTAAAAAACTACCGAATCGATTACCGAATGTTCAGCTGTTTCATATTCGGTAAAAAATTACAGTATACTGTAATAAAATCTAAGTGTGTAGTCCTTTTTTGACGCTTCCCAAAATCTTCACCTCATGCGATTAACACGCTTTGCTTGACGCCCCTCCGCACTATGTCAGCACCCTTAGGCTAAGGAAGGTGCTACATCTGAACGAGCAAACAGTAATTTACAGTATTCGGTAACTTTTTACCGAACTTTCAACAGCTGAACGTTCGGTAATCCGATTTACCGGATTTCGGTGAAATTTTACAGTATTCCGGTAAAAAAATTACCGGAACTTGTCAAATTTTACCGAAATCCGGTAAATCGGATTACCGAACTGTTCAGCTGTTGAAAAATCGGTAAAAAATTACCGAATACTGTAAAAGTTTCTAAGTGTGTACGCTCAACGATGAGCTGCAGATGCTGGCGGAAGAACGAGAACAGGCAACCGACAATGGGGACAAGAATGGATTTTTGTTTAAATATCGCAAAATTTTGGAATGAATCTTTTGTTGGTAGAGACTGAACAACAAATGACTTGAAGTAATATGACCTCTGAGTTTTAGCTATCGGAATGCGACTAGACTTTGACTGATTTAACTGAAAAGCCATTACTAATCCCATCGAGACTTAACGAAAGTGTCCGCCCACTTTCAGGTCTATCGCCATCTTGAAGCAATGAAACGAATTTCTTTCGGTAAAGTACTTGGAGAACTCGTAAAAGTTTTAGGATTAGGAAATCAACCTTCCGTAGAATATCGATGAACTGCATCGATTAGTCCTGACGCTGAGGAGAACCTTATCGTTACAAAAGCGGGAACACGAGCATCTGTTTACACACATAAAACCATAACTGGTTGAAAATGCGAATAACATTTAATGAAAATATAAAACGATATTAGTGCTTCAAATACTAATTGTTGTTTTTTTTTCTTGTGTTTAATAAACAGAACATAGATAAATAATCATAACAATAATAGTTGGATTCATGCATCTTATTTAAGTCTACATTCAGATTTGCAACGAAAACTTTTTGGTTTTAGATACAGAGTATTTTCAATTGCTCATGAAATGGAAAAGTCTATGTTATGAAGTTGATTCGACACGGTTAACAAACCTTATGTGTATGGAGCGAAAACATCATGCTAAAATACATTGAAAAATCTATGTGGTTTACATAATACATAAAATATGAAATTTCTTTTCGTGTATAACAAAAACTCATAATACAATCTGATGGATATCGAAAGTTTATTTCGCTGAATTCCCGAATAAAAAAATCTCATAGATTTACAATTGAATATATTGTAACCATACAATAGAATCTATAATATTTACGGTAAATAGTATTATTCACAACGATAGGATGACAATAGGAGTTATTGTTACCACAATAGAATCTAATGTAAATTGAGACATCGACAATAGGAAAGGGGGGTTGTTATGTACCTTAACTGTAGAAAAAATCATTATTTTCCGAACAAATTTGAACCAATTACTATTAATTGTATTGTTTCACAATTGTTGAAAATTCTAGCATATAGAGTGAATTGTAGCTCTATTGTCATGACAATATGCGTTTTTCTTTTATCTGATTCACGAACAATAAGATTCATGGTGGGAAATAGGTTTTAATGTTATTCTATATTATTGTATTGTAACTGTATAGTAATTTTTATCCGGGTTAACCCTAATATAAAGCTATATCATTTTTCATTACCGCCTATAATTGACGAACTTACCCTTCCATTCCGAACGGATCAAACTCAGTTTCGACCAGGCCGGCACCTCGCCTCTGTTTCGCACCTCGAACACACTGACACCATCACGAGCGGTGGAGAGCTTTCGCGGCGTTTGTTTACATGCACGCACTTCGCCATCAACCAAGTCCGATCGCGCAACCGAGCAATCTTCGGTTCTTCGAGTCACCTGGTGGACCTCGATTGTGTTGGTAAATCACTGTGATGTGTGTGCAGCTGTTTGCGTACGTGTAGGCCACGAACGAGCGCTCGGGTCTCCTCCGGTCGCTGCTTTCCAGCCAGCAGAGTGCGATCAGCTCGGGTAAAAGCTCCATCGAAAGTTATTCATTCAGTTTTCTTTCAACCGTCGCCGTTTGAGGTTATTGCGATTCGGAGTGTGCTGTTGTGAATTCGTGGAACCCCCGCGCGTTCGATTGTTTTTGTACCGATTTGAGGTTCTTGTTGATACAGGAAGTTTGGACTGTTTACTTTTTTGTTTTCGGACCAAGTAAAACGCTGCGAAATAGCAGGCGAACTTTGTTGTGACAATTTTTCCGAACAATTTTCATTCAGTGCGTGTTTCTGTGGATTTGAAAATTTTTTCGTGAGAAAGTTGCTTGTTGCCGAGTGGAGAGAAGAAGAAGAAGAAAAAAACGCTGTTTTGTATTGTGTTGAAAATTCATGTGTACTAGGTTGAACTGTAGCCGAGTTTGTTTACGCAGGTGAATATCGATTAAAAAAAAAATAATGTCGTTTGCAGTGAAATGGAAAAAAATCGTAAAGCGTTGCATGTTTCAAGCACAAAAATAAAAAGCCCGCGATGTAAATGACAGCTGATGTTGTGAATTTCGCTTGACAAATGCAAGCTGCTTGACATACAAATCTGCCTTCAGAAGATGATAATAATGATGATGATGATGATCATCAGCATTCGCATGCCTATTAAATGTGTATTAAGAGTGAGCTCATGACTATGGAAGAAACATGTTTTGAATCCGATTGCAAGATTTGCGTGAATCCGTGCGTAGTGAGTGAATAGAGTTGTGAAAATAAAACATTGTTCTACGGTCTGAAGTAACTGCTTTGCAGGGGATATTGAACTCTGTTTCAAATAACCTTTAATGCTAAGATTTTTTAGAAGTGTGTAAACGTAGAAATATGGCTTTTTTTTGCAGTGTTGATTGTTAAAATTAATCAGCTTACTTCTGTGTGTTAGACAAAAGTAGTAGCTGTTCTAGATGAATCTCACAGGAATCTCTCTAACGCAGCCAATTCTTGAAAGCGTCCTGGAAAATGACGACTTCTTGAATGCATTATTTGTCTTGTCACCGGGCAGGCCAACTGCGCAGCATGTGCCGCAGAGAGGACTCCAAGAAATATAAATAGAGCGATTCCTGAAAAAGTGTCTGAAATCGCTCTACTACTTTGAATCAAAGGAAGGAAGAAAGCGTGGACCTCCCGTACCAAACGATTCCTTAAAGAGTTAAATCATGTGACAATTTGTATTTTATCGTTGGGAGCATAGATGCTAGAAAGATTAGTTTATGCTCCATTTGCTGTGGGTGGACTTTTGGCATTTGAACAAAAAGTCTGGCAATAATTTGCCAAGTTTATAGCGCCTAATCTCGCTCACTGAAATTGAGATTGAAATTCAAAATTAACAGAATAATACACTAAGTTGTATGTTATATAATAGTCTTATAATACAATATCAAGGACAATACACGCTAATCCATCGAAAACTACGATTGAGGGATGTAGTAAAAATAACAGTCCGTGGATGCTTGTCGTGCCTTCTGGAAACCTTGCTTCTATTGATGTTCAGGCTCATCGATTTAGCACCACCCGGGGGAGACTTGTTCCTATACCCAATGATTTCATTATCTTCAATCCGCTCAACCAATCGCAATGTTCTGTGATATAGTAGGCGTAATATTATAATTTTAAATAACTCAATGCAGACGTCTTCCAAATTTGGCAGATGGACAGGAAATCGGTGGACCTGATACCTCATAGCAAGATGCATAGAGGCTGACCGGAAGATTTGATGAGCTACCTCCATGAGCTACCACATTAAAATTAAAATTACTTGCTTAAATTTAGTTTTGGCTTTAAATAAATGTCGTTCGTACGTTCGTAGTTGACTACATTTAACTGTTTCTTGCTTGAAATAAGCAGTTGATCGGCTTATAAAAAAATTTATTTTACATTTTATTTTGATCTACAACTTAAGAACCTTAGTAAACTAGTACAAATAAATCTTCAAAATTTTCAATAAACCGTATGTCTATAATAACATAAATAGTAATTTTTTTTTGAAAATTATGCTTCTATGTGAAACATCAAGTAATAACTAAGTATTTATTTATTTAAAATCAAAGTCAACACCAACGGACTTCTTAAGTCCCAATGCACTATGGTCCAGATCACGAATTTACGAGGAAACATGCTCCCAGCGCCTAAACTTGAAACTTTACAGCAAAGTAATGTTCTACAATATGGTTTGTATTATCAAGGCCCATTTTTGATGTTGATTAAAATTAGGTGGTCCCATTTTCACGGAAATACAAAAACTAACTTTTATTTGCAGAAATAGACGTTTACATCCTTTGTAAAATTGTAGCGCAAAAAATTTCATGGAATTTTTATTAAAAATTTTTTTTTGTACCTTAAAAATTGACCGATTTAGAGCAATTTTTTCTCATCAACTTAGGGTGTACCATTAAAAATTGATTTTTTTGCCCTTACTTTTTTATTTCAATTCCCACCGTAAAGTTATGTTTGGACGAGTTTTAGAACTTTTTAAGACGCGTACTTTGGTATACAAATTTTGCCGTTAGCTTTAATAAATCAATAGTTATTGAAGTTTTCTTAAAAAATATGCCCTTTTAAATGTTGATTCTCATGATTGGGGCAAATACAAAAAAAATTAAAGACGTCATTTGGAAGGACAACTTATATTGTTCAACATATGTGAAAGCTAGAGGTATGTTATTTCTGTATCTTGAGAAAATTATATTTTAATCGGATGGTTTAAGAAGAAAAACTTCTATAACTATTGATTGGTTAAAGCTAACGGCAAATTAAATACATCAAAATACGCGCCTTAGAAAGTTCTACAACTAGTCCGAACACAACTTGACGATGAAAATTGAAATAAAAAAGTTAGGACAGAAAAACTTTTTTTTATGGCTCACCCTAAGTTGACGAGGGAAAAGTTGCTCTAAATCGGTCAATTATTAACCTTAAAAAAATGGTGGTGAAACTTGAAATAAAAACGTATTCCTATTTTTTTATGTTGATTAAAATTAGGGTGGTCCCCATTTTTACGGAAATGCAAAAACTAACTTTTTTATTTGCAGAAATAGACGTTTACATTCTTTGGCAAAATTGTAGCGCAAAAAATTTCATAAAATTTTTATAAAACACTTTTTTTTTAGCTTGAAAATTGACCGATTTAGAGCAACTTTTCCCTCGTCAACTTAGGGTGAGCCATAAAAAAAAGTTTTTCTGTCCTAACTTTTTTATTTCAATTTTCATCGTTAAGTTGTGTTCGGACTAGTTGTAGAACTTTCTAAGGCGCGTATTTTGATGTATTTAATTTGCCGTTAGCTTTAACCAATCAATAGTTATAGAAGTTTTTCTTCTTAAACCATCCCAGATTAAAATATAATTTTCTCAAGATACAGAAATAACATACCTCTAGCTTTCACATATGTTGAACAATATAAGTTGTCCTTCCAAATGACGTCTTTAATTTTTTTTTGTATTTGCCCCAATCATGAGAATCAACATTTAAAAAGGGCATATTTTTTTAAGAAAAACTTCAATAACTATTGATTTATTAAAGCTAGCGGCAAAATTTGTATACCAAAGTACGCGTCTTAAAAAGTTCTAAAACTCGTCCAAACACAACTTTACGGTGGGAATTGAAATAAAAAAGTAAGGGCAAAAAAATCAATTTTTAATGGTACACCCTAAGTTGATGAGAAAAAATTGCTCTAAATCGGTCAATTTTTAAGGTACAAAAAATTTTTTTTAATAAAAATTCCATGAAATTTTTTGCGCTACAATTTTGCAAAAGGATGTAAACGTCTATTTCTGCAAATAAAAAAGTTAGTTTTTGTATTTCCGTGAAAATGGGGACCACCCTAATTTTAATCAACATCAAAAAATGGGCCTTGATATTTCAAACCATATTGTAGAACATTACTTTGCTGTAAAGTTTCAGGTTTAGGCGCTGGGAGCATGTTTCCTCGTAAATTCGTGATCTGGACCATAGTGCAATGGTGGTATCAAAAAATTATAGACACTTATTTTTAAGCCTAATCTAATTTCAAAACCTACAAAAATAAGACAAGAAGCGTCTGCAAAGTGTCTGCCGTGGTAGATGGAAGTTAAATATTGTTAAGACATTTAATGCTTCGGAGTTTGTTCGGCGAAATGGCATCCTTAACATTTCACCACCAATATCGATCTGCCCCAAAATGGCTCTTTTATCGTTTCGGCTCTGTAGAATGTCGGCGACAAAGAGAGCCCTAGATGTGTTCCGACGAAGCCGAAGTAGTTCCAGATCGATCGGATCTCGTCACTTGGCAGACGGAACGAATCTCCAAAACGGCAACTTTCGCAAAGCGTAACGTAAAAACTGGCGTTAAATTGATTCAACTCTTTCGGCGCCGTTGGTGTAGGTTGGATTCCAGACGGTAGAGCAATATTCCAAAATCGAACGCGCTAGGAAGCAATAACTATTTGAGAAGTCCTTGTTCAATAGGAATGTAAAGCCTAGAGCTTTGGAGGCCTTGTTTGCTATGTACGAACAATGTAGCTTGTATGTCAACCGGGAATCCAGAATGCCTCCAAGATCTTTCACGTGAATCGATCGTTCGTGGTGTCTCTGTGCTTTTAGTCAAATGGCATCGGATGTTTTATACGAGAAAAAGTAATTATGTCGGATTAACCACCATTCGATTTAGGTTGCGCCAGGGAGTGAAAGTCTGTAGCTGCTGTTGTAGGAGAGATAACAATCGTTGATTGACTGGATTCGCAGGAGATTCTTGATGTCAACGGCATACGAAAGACGTGGACCCTCAATGACCATATTCACGTCATCAAATTATAACCTGAGGATAAACGATCCTAAATAACTTCCTAGAGAACTTCGGACATGCAATCACCATGTAGCCTTCAATAGATATCAAAGGAAAAGGGAAATGAATAGTCGGGAGAGAAAAGTTCAACAGAAAACCCTGTTTGGTGTACAGAACAAATAAATATTAAATATGGTCGTTGGAAGCATCTAGTCTTAGAAGGTTAAGTGATGCTCCAGTTTTCTTCTAACGGTTGAACTCGAGCATTAACCATAGTCCTAGCCACATACGGCTAATGCTAATAGCACCATCACTCGATCTTTGCTTCACATTATGAAAGAAAGGAGGCGGATCTGACAGTGGTTCGAGACTGTACGGGGGCTGAAATTGTTAGATTTTGAAACATATAATGGGTACTTAGCTGAGTTGTATGCGTTCAACATATATTGATACGAGCGAAAGGTTATCATCCATCTGAAATTCTAAATTTTTTTCAAGCTTAACCTCACTTTTGACCAACTTAATCAGGTACAGGCTTCGGTACAGTTTATATATAGTGTTAGGGTAGATTATGCCAAATCATTTGGCTTCTTGTGCATGATAAGTATATGTGTGGCACTATTAAAGCAATGATTTACCGGTATGGTTCCACCCTACCCCCAAAAGTTCTGCTGATTTGCTGTAAAGAAAGAAAGAAATGACAAGCAAAGATGGGTGCATAAATGGGACTGCTGGAATCTATTAAATAGGCAAAGGTTAGGGTTTGTAGTCGAAGCGAAGAAAATTTTATTCCTTGTAAATCTAAGACTACTAGCATATTTTTAATCATTGTTGCTAAGGAATGTGTTGAAAATAAGCTCTCCACGTACATTTGCGATGTAAGCGTGTATTTGTGATGGTTTTGGTGTGAGCATCATAGCATGCTGTGCGTTGGTCTGTCATCTTTTGTTTGTTTACTTATTTGCGCGCTTTAAATTCTTCGTTTTCAAAATGTCACGCTTTGAAAAAGACATGAAAATGAAGGTTCTGGACACATGGCTGCGTGAAAAGAATGTAACTGTGTGACAATTGGCGAAGCGCTTTGGAATTCATCACGTGAGTATAAAATCCGTCATATCCAAGTTTGGGGAACACTGTACTTTGGATGAATTGCCAGAAAGTAGCAGAAAACCCCGATCGTCCAATCCTAAACTGTATCGATGTAAACGATACGTGATTTGGCCAATTAGGCGGGAACCAGCGTCGGAATGATTCAACATATCAATAAACGGAACAAGCGGAAGACCTACAAGATGCAGAAAATCTAATAAAGTGCAGAATAGAAGCAACGCGTAGCAACAAGTCCCCGGACATTGTAGTCGCGAGGTTTGCAGCGACCGGATGCATGTATTTTGATGTACGATGAGACCTATATCAAAGAGGACTCTAAACCCTTTTTCAGGAAGATGTAAGCTATTCAAGTGGAGAAGTTTGGTCGAAAAGTGATGGTATGGCAAGCAATGTCTACCATTGCTAACGTTATCGGAACAACAATGCGGAAATCTATCGATCTGAGTGTCTGCAGAAGCGGATGCTGCCCTTATATCAGAAGCATAGTACCCCTCCACTGTTATGGCCAGATTTAGCGTCGGCGCATTGCATCAAAACAACTCTCAATCGGCTCACGGAAAAGGGTATAGGTTTCGATGAGAACGACATCAACCCGCCAAATTGCCCTCAGCTTGGGCCCATCGAACGCTATTGGGCGATTATGAAAAAAGTCTTCAAAAAGACTGGTGAAGCAACTGAGAACATGCAGGAGTTCGAAAAAAAAGGCTAAGGCGTCCAAAAAATGTGATGAAACACTTGTCCGGAACTTGATGAAAAGTGTTCGATCAAAAATTCGCAAATTCGCGAAAAAATAATATTAGTTTCAGTAGTCTTCACAATGTTCATGTTCAATCCCGTGAATCATCCATTTGTTTGAATAAAACTTCATTGTTTAATATGATTTGAAAGAAAAATATGTGGACAAATTATTTTCGATACAGTCCTTAGGTTATCGGTTTGCTTGCTTGCACACTCCTGCTCAACCGAACACCGCGAAAGATCCACGAGGATAGAGGTACCATCTTGCAGCTTCTATAGCCCTTGCGTTGAGTATAACCTTTGGCGACCAGGAAGGCTTTGTACCGGTAGAAGCATTATCTCGCTTGATTTTGAACACCCATTTTCAGTTGACGATATTCTTCCCTTGAGGTTTCGGAACGCGTTCATTGTTCTGGAGCGCTTCTAGTTCACTGGCGATGGTCTCCTTCTAATGGTTCCAATCGCTTCTCCGACGCAACTAATGGATCGTGGTCGGCAAGTTTTACACGAATGTCTCAGCACTCAACGCGAACGCTAGCGTCGAATCGTCCTCGAAATTACCGGGCACTTCTGCTGGGCAGTGGCCACGTTCTTGTTACGAAGAGAGTGCGGTATCAGCGTCATCCTAATCATCCTCATCAGATGTCAAGTAATCGTCTGGTAAAGTCTCTTCAGGCTGATCGTTGATTGGTCTTGATGGATGCTCAGGAGGTTCCCGTTCGTTCATCATCCCAATCTTCTGTCTTGAATTTTATGTTCTTCTACTGCTTCGTCTCTATACAGCACTGGATTGGTTCTGTTTGGTGTGGCATCATGACCAAATTGCTGCTCGTCGAATACCATATCAGTTGTCGCACCTTAGCCAAGACTCTCGAGTACCACGGAACGCCGTCCCTCGACCAGAATGGCTGAAGTCGTCAATGAGCGTGACAAAGAATCGCTTCTTGTCCCACGTTCTTTGTGTAAACGGACCGCACAAGTCTGAATAAATGATTTCCGGAAGTCGCACGTTGTTCTAAAATGTCATCAAACGGTTGTCTAGTTAGTTGCACTTGGAGACACACTTCACAGACACACTGCTCTGGCCAATATGCGATTTTCGTTGTCATTTGCACCATTCCATTCGTCCACGGAGCCTTCGTACTTGCCGTTCTAAGCAGACCGAATCGCCGATGCTACAAATTCAAACCATCCATAGTCACCGAAACTTCACGCGGCAGTTCAATATCCAACCTGAACAAGTCTGACTGGTCCGTCATACCGGTGGCAACACCACGACTGAAACAAAATCGCTACGGGTCCATTCGAAATTTATAATTCCGTTGTTTCAACACAAACTTCACTGAACACAAGTTGCACTCCAACCGCATTACGTAAAGAGTATTCTTTAATCACTGCGACTCTGCGACGAATGCTTGACCAAACCATGAACTACGAACCTTCTGGCCAATGGATGCAGCTCGTGCGCTTTCTCCGTTCCTCACGAATCCAATCGATAGTTTTCTTCTGACATCATAGCAACGAATGTCATTTCCTCGGCAACGTTTTCCAAACTTTGCTACCGGGGACATTTTTCTCTGCTCTTTCGGTGCTGTACTGATCCAGATTCTTCAGTGGGATGGTTCTCCAGACATCCAGCACGCTTTAACTGGAATCTCTCCGCGTTCGAAGCATTTGATTCCACTCATCTTACCGGAATACGCCAAATCTCCTGAATGTTTTGGGATTGAACTACCACCCACATCCAGAAGCCGCTTCTTCACGCAATCCATGTTGGCTGACGGCTATCGCTCAAGCCCGGCAAAGAGCGTCAGAAGATTTAAAGAGCCAGCAGAAGCTGGCATACCACGCCTTCTTCCGGCATGTTGACTTCCGACGTCCTTAGCTCACGCACCTCTTCAGAACTGAAGGCGAACGCGCCACATCGCCCACGATCAGTCAATATTAGCGCGGGAATTGTTTCTTCAGGTAACAACTGCCCGCCAATCCTGCGCGAAAGCATTGTTCAGGGCCTCTCATACGTCTTTGGTTGTCTTCGTCCTTGACATATGCCAACTGTTCCTCCGATATCCGATGAATGAGTAGATTCTGCACAATTTGTCCAAGGCCCACTGTCCTTCGTGTAGCTTCTTCGAGCACGAATCTCCGCAGAAACCTGCAGGTCCTTCTCTGCACTTTCATCGATGGCTTTCGTCAAATCCGCCGAGCATGTTCCGGTCTTCTTGAGAAATTCCCGAAATTGTTGCCGTCAAACAACCAGAGCTGACACCTGATGATTGTGTCGTCCTCGAAATTTCAACCATATTTTCCTTCCTGAGCCCATAACCTATCAAATAGGCACGGTAATGAAACAGGTCCTATTTCATAAGGTACACAGGTAGTGGTGCGCTATTCATAAACCACGCACTTTTCTGGGGAAGGGGGGCTTGGCAAATCTACGCTCCATACAAAAATTTTAAAAAAATGTATGGAAGAAAGTCTACGAAGGGGGGGGGGGTGAGCTGTTCAAAAATGAGTCTAAGAGGTTTATGAACAGGCCCAAAAGTGTAAAGGATTGCCCACGATAGGTAAGTTTGCGTTCCGTTGACGTTAATTTGACAGAAAACCTATAGGAAGACTGTCAAATTCACGCAAACGCATCCGCAACGGATCAATTGTGGGCCAGTCATAAGTGGAAGTGTAAGTCTAAGATATGTTTAGTCTCTGTTACAAGGTCATCCATAGGTTGCTAATTAATAAAATCAACAACAACAAAAAATGGCAAAGTTGCTGAAATATTGCAAAAACATTGTACATGGTTTGGGTATGCGAAATTATGGTTTTCCTCTTGGTCAAAACATTTTTTTTTGACTCATGAGCAATTTTTAAAAAGGGCGCATTTAAAGTTTTCATATGGTTAATCTTCAAAGTATAAAAACTAGAAAAACGTATATTGTAATGAAATTGTGTCACAGAACAAATTGTAGAGTATCATTGTTGCTTCTTAAAACAATATACACTGAGTAAAAATAATTATTGTTTCTGTTAAAAAAAAATACGAAATGTACGTATTTTCTTTCTGAAAACTCCTTGACATATTTGTATGTATGTATGGTAGCCACCATCCCTTCATGCCCTTGGCTTGGATGCAGCTCCACTTCTAGACAAAATAGTCAAAAGGTCGAAAGTAATATTTGTAAACAATGACTTCTAGCGTATTTTTCTGGGATCTGCTTGCTCCCACAAACCAAATAGCACCAGAAATAGATACAAGGAGTTATTACCTTCCCGTTGGTAGTGGATGTAGATGTTAGCAATCTGGCATTTCCAGGAAATCTACGTTTTAAGTCATTGTTTACAAATGTTACTTTCGACCTTTTGACGATTTTGTCTAGACTTAATAGCAAGATCAAATTGGGCCACCGATCTGAATTCACAATATCGCTGTATGAAGGGCCAAAAACGGAGGGGTGGACCCGTATGCAGAGACGCTCACGCGAAATCCACGGGAAATTGAGAATTTCCTTCCAACGATACGATCCAACAAATCGAATAAACCAATTCGCAATACTTATTAAGCTTTCTACAGGATGGCTTGTTAAGAAGGGCGCGTCAGTCTCACTGAAACTGTTGGAGTAGAATTCACAGCATCATAATCGAATCGGTAAGATATAGAAAATGATGCCATTTATTCCCTCCTAGACTCAGGCAGTCAATCAAACCATCGTCCAGTTTCAGCTTAAATGATACCCTGATGCTCCCTCCCAACCCAGTATTTATTATATATATAATCTTAATATTCAATTCATGTTGTATGTAATGGAGCAATGAAATATACTAGAATATTTAATTAATATGTCATAGTTGCAATTCGCCATCCTGTAGTGTTAAAAAATATGATGAAATAATTCAAACAGTATTAATAGGCATATGATAATAATATGCAGCTTGTTGCATCTTTACAGCTTAATCAGTGGCAGATGAATGTTACTCTGGAAAGTGAAGATGATTTTGCAAATAAATAAAACATTAAACATTTGATGATACATTAAAAATTAAAAAATATGTATGTATTCATGACATCTGGATAAACATAAACAACAGATTTGAAGAGCATTCAATAATTTTATTTATATTCAATGATCTACATTAAAAGATAAACACCTCAAGATACAATGCAATAAAATATCTGTACTGTCTGGAATCAATTTCCTGTAACCTTGAAGTATTAAATTTCATCAATTATTATTATTTATTTTTTAAATAAATAATTATATTATGATTATAAAAATATGCAGTGATGATATGATGAAAATAATACGATGTTTTAATGAGATACTAAATAGTATACATATAAAAATAAAATGCAGCTATTTGCCTCTTCTGCTGCGAAGTAAGATGATATAAACTCTGAAATGACGAAAATTTCTAAAGTGATGTAATGGAGGAAAGTTTATCACCGGGCAGGCTGCAGAATGGCAAAAGAAATTTAAGCTAACAGTAAGCCAAAATAAATTTCATATGATTATGATTCCTGCCCACTAAGGGAAACTTAACAAATCCACACAAAAATGAAAGAGAAAAAAAGGAAGAAAATTTGAATTCTCCAATAACTCTTGAATCCTACTAGGCCCATGGAAAACTCTTTATAACTGTGCAATAGAAAATGAAGGATCATAAACAATTTTAGTTTTTAAATCATTAAATTTGTTTGGATAAAGAAGGAAAAAAATTATAGTGGTATGGGCTAAAACCGCATAAATGTGAAGCTGAAATAGCAAAAATTTTTGCGAAAGGGTGTTACAATACAAAATGATAACAAAAATTATATCTGAACTGTCAGCATGTCTGCTGGTTGTGGCCCTGCTGCAATTGTAGACAGACCTGCATTATCATTGTCACGAAGGAAAAAATAATTTAAGATTACTATACAATACTTGGGAACTCCATGGATGATCTGAAATTATATACCGTACTTATAAAGAATACTTCCATTTTTCGTAGTAGGGTAAGGTTTCAGTATGCACCTTCCTTACCCGGGTCGCGCTGCCTACATCGCCTTTTAATATTAATTTTAAATTTATTTAAATCATATTTTTTCAGTGTATATATTTTTTACAAAGTCCCATTTCTTGTGTTGGATTATCTATAGCTTCTTATCAGACACAATTTCATAGTAATCTATGTAACCGCGTTATGATCTATCGTTTTACGTGTTATGATATTTTGAAACATATTAGCCCTTTTTAAAAATTAGTCTTGAGTCAAAAAAAAACATCCAAATCGTCCAAATCAGAGAGCGTCAAGTTGGGTCGTTTACTTATTTGGTACAGAATTGCTCTTATATAGGAACGACTAAAATTTTCAATCTAGCAGTTTGCCGAAATTGTATCATGATACAAGGAAGTGAGAAAACATTCCAAGAATAAAAAAAACCAAGATCAAGATCATCAAGCTAGCCTTGTAACATGTCATTATTCCGTAATCTGAACATATTATTAACAATTAATTATTATGACAGATTGTTTAAAAACATACTAAATCTAGCTTAAATAACAAGATAGTTACTTAAAATCCTAGGAATTGATTTTTTCGAATAGCCTTTCCAAATAATTTTCGTAGTATTTTATGACATGAAATAAGCAATATATCAACTCTCGGAAGAACAACATGTCCAAATTTCTGTCTCTGTCATAATTGAACTCCAGGTGTTGAAAACGCACCCAACACTCATATTCACCTTCACTGATTTACATTTCAACTTCCAGCTCAACTCTCCCCCTCTTATCAACCACACATTCACTAATCCAATTATTTTCTCCCGCACCTTCCGCAGATCCCGCTTCCAGAACGAACCGCGTTAATCACTTTGATCCGTTTTCACCACCGCGAGCCCTCGTGAGACTCTGCCAAGCAAAACTGGTCAAAAGTGAGTTCAGCGAAAACAAAAAAAAAAACGACGACGGCCACGAGTTAAATTTTCGAAAAAGATACTTAAAATTTCCAGTTTCCCGGTGCCGAGGAACAAGGTAGCAGCCAGTTGCGTGCCCCGGGGAAGTGTCAGTGCGAGCGATGTCCCTGCAGCAAATCACCTCCGCTCTGTGATAAAAACGTATTTATATTGGGTTTTGAGAGACCGACATTCGCCGCCACGAAAAGTTTATTATTATTGCCGAGCAATAATTTCCAAAGGCAGATCTTCTTGTTGTTGCTGTTCTTGAGTTCGTCGCCAAGGGAATGTGCCGCGAACACGGGAGAGTGATTAAAAGTAATCTCCATCGGCGGATTGGAGTTTGCAGAAATCACTGCTTTGTTGGGTTGTCGTCCCAAAACGGTTCCAAAATAGCATTATAATATTGCGGAGGGAGGAAAGAAAAAGTAATAATAATAGAGTGTGGAGTGTTTGTTTGGAGGAAGAAGGAAACGCAAGTGGATCAAGTGTGTGGAGCTTAGCAATACCTATCAACGATCGACGTACGTAAATGGAGTGTTGTGGTGATTTTTATTCGCCGTGTGCTTTAGGTTGCGAAGGTTGAATTTCGACGTTTCTGCCGGTGCTTCTCAAGTTTGACAGAGTTTGTGATTTTTGAGACCGTTGTCGAAAGTGGAAACTTCTGCTGCTGCTGCGCCTGTCTGCTGGTGGAACGAGTTTTCGTGTCGTGTTTTGGACTTTAGTGCCTTTTTTTTAATGATTCGGTACTGTGCCTGAATGTGGCGCTCCTGGAACAAACAACACACTTGAGAGTGGATGTCTTTTAGTGAAGGTGCAACCGAAGAAGGGGATTGTTGTTGTTTTTGCTGACGTTGGAGAAAGACGTTTTTCGCGGAACAGAAGTCGTTGCCACAGGTGAGTTTGGGTTTTTTTACGGTTTGAAATTACGATGAAGGGCATTCATCGTGGTTGTGGAAAAGGGTGATAATACGAATAATTAGCGGAAAATTGGGAACGCAGAAAGTCTGCTGGAATCCTCGGATTTAGAAATTAAGTGAATTTGAGTTTATCAGTGATGCACATTGCTCCAGTCATATGTAACTAGTTCCCTTGATCACAAACTAGTGCAAGCAATACGAACAATGAAGATTTTTCACGGTTAATTGAACCATAAAGGGTTGAAACTAAAGCTTGAAAACGAATGTACAGAATTTCTAGAATATCCAATTACCGATTGATGTACATATACTTTTCAGCAGATATGGATCTCACACTGCAGATTTTCGATCTACTGTTTTGAACTATATGTTTTACAGTTAACTAGACATTTTGAAACTTCAAATGTCAGTATTAAACTGAATTGGATTTTTAAGATTTTTCTGTTGAAAATTTCTATCGATAGTTTTACAGTAGTGTCTACTAGTTCTCAAACTTACACAATGAAATGCAAACTGTACTGATGATTTAAGGACCGGATCAGAAGCCCTGCTACTACTTTTTCAATGTTTTAAGTTGAGTTTGTACCAAGTTTATGCAGATACTTTTTCGACAATTACTGAGAATGACCTAAAAATTGGTTCCATAGAGTTTGGACTTGACTCGTCTTTACATTAGAAATACTCCGAAGTCCATGCAATATAAAGAACTTTCTTTATTTTTTAAGAAGCAGATTTTTGAAGTTGGTAGAAAAACATCTCCAAAGAACTCTTTGAAAAAATTCTCAAATTTCGTCTGAGTATTTCCCTGGATAGTGTGGCAGAACGTTCTTAAACTTCGTAGAAAAACATTCTTGAATTTTGTTGAAGAATTTCCCATCAGTTCTGAACGAACTCCCACAAAACTATCCTATAGTATCGTCTAGCTCAAACCTTTGTAGGGGTAAGTGGCGGGACCAAGAAATAAATAAATAATAAATAAATATGAGGAAAACTTTCAGGAACTTGGTTGACGAAGTCTTCCCCAATGTTCGCAGTAGAACATTTCCGCAGTTTCTGCGAAAACTTTTCCAAAATTCACGATGAATATATCAGAAATCTGTTTCCTTGAAGAACATATCCAGAATCAGTGCTGTAAATAGTCATTTGTCGAAAGCTCGTTTTAGGACATGATATTCAAACTATCATGTATGACGAAATTGTTCTGCTTGATTATTGACACACATTTCAAGCAAAACAATGCATTAGGTCCTAAGTAACAGTGAGAGATTCTCTTCGTCGACTTTCTCTTTGGTTAATAGCTTGTCTATTAAACGATTTGGTGATGTTTTCAGCGTATTGAATCCCTAATCACACTTTATACTACCGTACTGTATGTTGAAAATAGTTGAACATGTTTTTACATGGCCGTAGGAGCCGTAGGAGAAAGTCGACAAAGAGAGTCTCTCAATGTTACTTAGGACCTAATGCATTGTTTTTCTTGATTTGTCTCACAGTTTATCGGTCTAACTCGAATAGCAAAGACGTGAAACTGCATATTCATCGCAATATTCAATTGGGATCCAAAATTGAATGTTATTTGAAAATTGTGGTGAATATATGCTCTAACGCTTTCGATATTTCAATCACGGACAAGCATCGTTAGCTAAAGTTGTAGAATTGCTACAATTTCATCATACACCATATTCTGGAATCTAGGTTTCAAAACGTGAAATGAAACCAACTGAGTGAACTGTTCAGAATTCGTTTCCTGAAATTTGAACGACTTTTCCGAAAGTCGTAGAATGTCTTATAAAGAATGTTACAAAATTTCTTTCAAGAGCTTCTCCGTAATACATAAGTGCGTGTGGTTGCAGTTCGTAGAAAAACTTTCTTGAATTTGATAGAAGAAGTTTCCTAGGAACCTTCCTTCTTGTTCAAAATTTTAAAAATTACCTTAAGATCTTAAAGCTAAATTTCAAGAAAATCCTCTCCAGACTTCGTAGAACTACCAATAGTTACTAGAAAAACATCTGAATAGTTCCTAGCAGTACTTCTCCAATGTACACAAGTCAACCTTTTAAAAGTTCGTTTATAAAGTATTCCAAAGTTCATGAAAAATATCCTCAAAGTTAATTTCTTAAAACTTGCAGCAAAACTTTACCTTGAAAAGCAACTCCTAAAATTTCTTAAAATCTTCTGTAATTTCTTAAAATTCGTGTAAGAATCTTCCAAGGTTCTTAATTCAAAAAAAATTTTTTTTTCCAAAAGTAAGTTTGACAAGTTCGTAAAAAAACCGAATTTCTTAGAAACACTTCCTTAAAGAATGCTCGCAAACTTTGCTCCTGTTCAAATCGTTTCACTTGGGTGCCCTGATGGTCCCTCTCTTTTCCCGCTGTGTTATTTAATATTTAGTATATTTTGTTGTGGTCATTTGATTGCTTATCTTGTGTTAGAAACCTTGGCTGAAAGTCAAATTGGTTGGGGTTACATACCGTTCTTTACTTATTGCTTCAATTACTGAAGAGTTGTAAATACTTCTCCACAACTCCTAAAATAAATATATTGAAATTAATTCCTTCTATTCTTTTCTTTTATTTTCCTTTTCCTTTTTTCTCCATAGTTCAAACATTCTTTTTTCCAATGTTCATACAGAACATCTTTTTTGAAGTTCGTATAAAAATTTCACCTAAGTTCGTATAAAAACTTTCTTGAAGAGCTTTTGGTAAAACTGCACCAAAGAACTGCGTTCAATGGTGAACTTCCTTTATATTTTTAGCAAGAACTTTCTTGTGTTTCGTGGGAAATTTGTATAGAAGCATTACCTTTCGGTTCGAAAAGGAACTACTCTGGACTCGTAGTTATATTGCTTTAGAAACATCCAAAAAGTACATATGTTTGCTATAAAACATCTCCACAGCTCATTGAAAATTTATTTATGAAAAGCATCTCTGGAATTCAAAGCAGTTCGTGTAAAAACTTCATCAAAATAGTTTTTGGAGATATTCCTTACAGTTCGCAGAAGAATCTAGCCAATGTTCATAGGTAGTCGTACTGTTATAAAATCGTCGGAATCTGGTGTCGGAAAAAATCTTGAAATTTGTCGAAACTCCTTCCGAGAGCAATCATAGACTATCAGAAAATTCTTTGAAGCATTTTCCATTGCCATGATAGAACTTCTCTGAAGTTTTTCTAGATGCTTTTTCGAAAACTTAGTCAAAAACATCTCCGGTATTTGTTTCCTGAAATTCGTAGAATCGCATTCCTAAAGTTTGCAAACAA
>JASCZW010011520.1:0-31773 GCA_034211315.2 Aedes japonicus
GGATTTCAGTTGTGTTAACAAGCTACCAATGGGACATAGTCAACGGTATTTCAAGCAGAAATTCATGCCATTATTGAATGTGTGAATATTTGTTTTAAGAGGAAATACAGATTTAAAAGATCCATTTTTCCGATAGTCAAGCAGCTCTCAATGCGCTTAAAGCTTTCACATGTAAATCTAAGCTAGTGTGGGAATCATTCTATCTCTTAAGACAATTGGCCAGTAGAACGAAGTTACTTTATACTGGGTGCCCGGCCATTGTGGTATTGAGGAGAAATGAAAAAGCTGACAGCCTAGCAAGAGAAGGTTCAGCATCAAATTTAATGGGTCCGGAACCATGTTGTGGAGTCCCAGAGTGTGCTCTGACGACTGAAATAAAATTTGGGGAATGTCCATAGCAGGAATCAAACTGGAACGTCACGGATAAATGCAGACAAGCCAAGAGGTTATGAGACAAATGCTGTACAGGCCCGGATCTTACTAAACCTTAGTAAAACAGACCTTCGGGTAATTACTGGGCCTGTTAACTGGTCACTGCCCGAGTAGGTATCACCTAAACAAAATTGGAAGAATTCATTCTACAGAATGTCGTTTTTGCCAATTTGAAACTGAAACTCGCAGAACATATACTCTGCAATTGTGGAGCATTATTCAATCAAAGGATGTCAATATTTGGAAAGGGTTACTAGAGCCCTCCGAAATTTGGCAAAACGATCCTGGTAGGGTATTAGACTTTATAAAACAAGTCGAGCCTAACTGGGATCACGAGCTATGTCAACCAATGTCAACCAAAGTCACCTTAATTGTGACAGGTTATTTAACTTGCACCAAATCAAATATGGGTCATACAACAATAATCCTTATGAATGGATGCAGTTGTGTTTTGGCTCTACAGAAAAGAAAAGAAAAAAACCGTGTGTTGTTTAATTCTTGAGTTATGATCACTTGAATGCGTCCAAACTTACCTTGAATCGGGCTTTATGATGCGAGAGAGTTCAAATTTGGCGAATCTTTTGCTTATTTTTCAACTAGAAATGGTCGAATATTTTTCAATTTTAAGTTTGTGTTATGTAAAAAATAAGCCCGATGAGCTACGATGAATAAATAAATAGATAAAAACACGGTTATGCGATTCCAATAGGCCTCCTTTTCCGGGCCGATACCCCCTTTTTGCGTCCAGATTTTGGTAAATCTTCAAGAGAGTATGCTTCCATTGATTGTTACGGGAGGGCCAACCGACAACCATCATACTTCGTGCGTTGCCCCTACGTTGTCCTTGCTTCGATTGTGTATGTGCTTTGCCCAATGCCCTGTGATGTGGATCATTCGTTTCAATGAAATCTAGCATGTGAAGATTTTCGACAATGTTTCGACGTTATCAACTGTGATTCTAGTCGGAATATGAACAAATTGTACGATTAAACTATACCCGTGTCTTCAAACTTCAGCTGGAGGTTATGGGCATTGCTCGATGCTAGTGCCTGATCGGGCTTTTTGGATAGGACACGTAATGAAATGGAATTCAGCTAAGTACTTTTTACTTTTTGTATTAGTTTTAGCTCCCGTAATACACTAAATACGCACAGAACATTGTTTGCTGGCTAAGGTGGCAGGTATAATTGATTTATTAAATACCTGGTTCAAACTTTAGTTGGCAACAGTGGTTCTGGATGAACAGTTTTTTTTTCTTTTCAAAAGAAGTAAAACAAGAAGGTGAGATCATTCCACAAGCAAAATGCCATTTTTGACGTAGACTACGTCTTACGGCAAGGGTAGGATGTCAATGAAAATCTAAATTTTGCGACCGTCATGAAAACCGTGACGTTTTGCACGCGAATAACTCAAATCTACGATAATTTACATGATTTTGATATTTATTAAATTTAAGGGATCATGCTGAATCATTCTTGATGACAGTCATTACCTCAACATTTAAAATTGATATAAATCAGAGTCGGTACTAGATATTGAAAATTTAATCACATCAGTTTGTATGCTTGCTTGCTGTGAGGATTTTGATGAGTTCGATTCGATATTCATTCACTAACAATCGAGATTTATCAATTTGAAATAGCAAGGTGAAGTTTGCAGAAGCTGAGATAAAGATAGGAAAAACATACATGGAGCAGCGATTCACCTTAAATCAATTTAACAAAGAGCATGTCATCATAGCAATTGAATATCTCTCTATGTTATCGCTCCCTGTCTTAATAAATTTTAACATAGTATTAATTGTATTCTGGTGATGACATGCGCCGCGTGCTTATACATCATATGAACCTTCACATGATATCGATACAAATAATGTACTGAACATGTTTTAATGCGTGATTATTTTATCAGGTGTTTATTTTATATTTATAAGAATTTATCATATATTAACCAATCTTTTCTCCCATACCCATTGCAAAGAATAATGATATTTTATAAAACTCACTCTCTTGCTTCTGCAAGATCTAATATATTTATATATATATATTTTGATTTCTTTAACGTTTTAGCCATAATGGATTCCCTAATTTACCTGATATTCACATAGAAACATGAATAATAACTTCACAAGAAAACCATAGACCATATTTTTGGCACGCATTTAACCTTATATTCCCAACTATGGCCAAATGTATTCATCACATAGTAAAATGTAGATTATAAAAGTTTTCAATGGAAAAGTAAGAGTGAGCGGTTGTGTATTTTTTCGAAGGGCCTATTCATACCAATACCTATATAATTGAATATAGGTGGGAATTTTAATGTTTTGAAATGGAATGGCTGATTGATCACATGAGAAAAGTCATTTAGATGTTATAAAGTAGCTTTATATTCCGTATAGTATATCGAATATAGCCGAATGCCCGAAGCGATAATATAAATAAATGCCCGGAGCGATGAAATAAACAAACTTTACTGAAATTCGTTCGAACAAGTATCTTTAATGATATCCTTCGAAAGTTTTTCGACTCAATAATGTTAGTTGGTGACTTTTCATGGTCCAGTACAGCAAACGCCTTATTAAGCATGTCTTAGCAAAGATATAACTCTAGTTGAATATCGTTACGTATCTAAATTATTGTATGAGTTATAGTTAAAGACTGTAATCGTGCGCTACATAATCGACAGAGTCAAGGGACATGTACTCTATATACTTATATATAACCTTCAACAACGGCAAGATAATTTTTGTTATATTCTGTTTGATAAAACTTCCTAAACTTTTGAACATTTTAAGAGACGCTTACACATTTGAAAATGTTGCAATTGATTATTGTAGCTTTCATAACAATCACTAAACCTGCCGGATATCCTTCTAATAACGAATTTTATCGTAATTTGAATTCTAGAGTATTTGAGATGTTTATTATTACCCTTGAAATCCAGAATTGCTAAAATTGCCTAAATTCTAATTCTTTGAATCTTTGAAGTTGAATTATGCAAAGGCACACTACATCTCAGATTGTATGCAAATGATCCGAATGGTACGTCATTTAAATGGTGAATGTTGAAAAGAGACAAGGTATCAGTCAAAATATATGTTTGTATGTGCGTATTATAGAATTTCCTCCGCAGCCTGTCGTTACTGAAATCCCAAAACGATGCAAAACATTGTTGATGGTTCCGGCGATAGTGAGAATTCCAAGATGCAGGCCATTCAGGTCTGCAGTATGACATACGAATAAACATTTAGGTAATGTAAGTGATTATGATTATAAGAATGAGCAAAACTATCATTAATTAAATAATTTTATATTCTCAACAGATCCTTAACTATCTTCTAGGCCTTAAAGATAGTCCATCATAAACGTGCAACCGTGACCGTGTCATCATTTAAACCAAAAGGCCCTTTCAGGGCCACCAAAGAGTTATAAAGAGTGTACAAGAGAATTTTCCTACATACTGACTTCACCAAAACTTCAGGGCCATCAAATAATATCTCAAGAGCGTACAATAGAATTTTCTTACTCACTGGCTTCAAACGCTGGTCTAATGTCCCATAAAGAGCCCCGTCATGTGTGACTTAAACTAGCTTCTATCAGTAAGGTCAGCGACCGGCACGAATAATTGAAACCCTTTTAACGCTAATAATTACCACACAGAATTTCCCTGACATTATAATGCATCACTTGGTTTAACGTAGTCTACGTCAACCGGTCGTGTCTTGTACACAACCCCACTGATTTTTTTTACTAAATACGACCAGGGCATCCCAGGTACCCGGTTCAAGCTTTAGTTGGTGACGGTGGCTCTTCTTGACCTTCTATTCCTGAGTTGTAAGTGTGAATAAGGGCGTCTATGTAATGTTTTGCTGTACCTGTTGTGGACTCCCAGTACCTCCCATTTCCCCAAAAGCTTTGAGAATAACTTGTGTTGCCTCAAAAGGTCTCCTTTTTATTGTATTGGCCTCCATAACAAAAAGGGCACCATTGCAGAGCATATGATTGAGCAAATTATTCGCAGTTCTACTCGCCCAACGCCCCCGGTTGGGTGGGGGATAGAGGACACACACACACACACACACAGATTTTGGTAAATCTTCAAGAGAACACGTTTTTTTCAAACTTGTTATTAATCTTGAAAACCGCGGATTAAGTGCACTTCACGCTTTTTGCGATTTTTCGAAACGACAATTTCTCGGGAAACCATTTGAGCAGAATCAATCTGCTAGTTGATAAGCTAATCCGATGGGTTGGAAATTTCTCACTTTTTAGATTTTTAGTTGTGTTTCCAAAATAAACAATGATTTGAAACAATTAGCAAAAATTCACCCCAAAGCATTGCTAAAATGGTGTCCACTTTCTTTAATGAACAGTCCTTATTGCCTATCATGTTTGCAAGATTTCCGTTGGTACAGTTGTTTTATTCGTATTATTGCTGAGTGCATACTTCTGAATAAAATCATTGCCCGCATAAGTGCTCTGCTAACTATCAGGGGAATCCACGATTGCATGCTCCAAGGCCGAAGAATCTTAATGAAAAGTCCCTGCTCACGATGATCCACCACGTTGACGATGCTTATCTGAAATATTAATTATATTCCTTTATTGGCTTCTTGGTACGAGCTTAATGTTTCTCTTTTATCATTGCTCGGAAGTCGACGCGCTTTGCCAACAGAACGGGGCCAGCTTCCAGCGACGATGCCATCCAACCTGCCATGGACGACTGTTTTGGATCGCTCTTCAGCTAATTAGCGTGGCAAATGTATCTTTCGGGAAAATTCTCGCTCAGTCACCAGAGAAAGACACAAATGAGAACTGCGTCGGCCAGTGATCGCCTCCCAAGAAGTTTCCTCTACCCATATTACGGATAAAACGCTTCCGGGCGCCACCAGTCGATGGCCCTTCGAACTGACGACGACGGGATCTTCTTATCTTGATGGTGATGTTTTTCCATGTCTTCACTCATCTTTGGGCCCTTGGCTGAGATGTCACCAGGTTAAATAATTACTTACTTTAAAAAGCCCATTTCTATCATCAATTAGGCTAGTATTTGGCTAGATTTTTTGGATGCAGTTAAAAGGAATCTGACTAGTAAGTTGGGTAACATTTTTATTTAGTGGACTCTAGCTCGTTCAACGCAGTAAAACTCTTACACTGACTGCACTTGATTGACGTTAAAAAAAATATTTTTTTCGTCTTTAAATAAGTGTTTCTTGTGCACAGCTAAAATTGAACAGTAAAAATGTTTAAACTCGCATAAAATTAAGCGCCAACACCTGCAGGGAATTATCGATCGTAACCCTGTACTTAGATTGCCAAATTTTATATCATACTTCACCATTGCTTCAACTCTGCTAGCCAGAACCCAGAGAAGGTGTAAAACTGGCCTTTGATTAAAGTGAAGGCACAATTGCTGGATGGTTTCTTCGCGGAAGAGCGTGCTTTTTATGAATCGAGAGCATTTTTTAATGGAATTAAATCACTCAATGGCATTTAAAACGTTTTACTTTTATCGTTCCTTCTCAAGAGCTTATCATTGAGAATAGCATACTGGAAGGCAAATCCAGGCATGTTTGGTGGTTTTTCACTTTTTTTTTTGATAATTTTATCGTCGATATTGCACGATGACCCGAGAATTGCGTTTCTGGTGATTGAGTTAATTAAAAACATTCACAACTGTATTTTTTAAATGACAACTGTTGCAAACATGCGTCCATACAATTTAAAAGTAAAGGTATGTGGATAAAAGAACGTCTGCTGTGGCAGATATAAAAATAGACTTTTGATACTTTCAGCTGTATTATCCAAACATTTGATTTCCATCCTTTACACTTTTCCTACAAAATCGAATAAGCGTGTGTGGGATTTTAAAACCTGGCTGGAGCCGGAAGCAGCCGAATCCTTTCTCAGTAAATGTGAGCATCATAATAATATTATGTACACAAACCTAGACCATTATTTGTCATATATTCTCTTCCATCCAGCATCCGTCGAAATTGTGTTTGTTTAGATTGCAAAGCGGAAAAATGGAACCCAAGCGAGACCCGAACCTTGCCTAACACTCCGCATGCCGACCGATCTAATTTAGGTATTCGTCGGAGCGGTTGAGCGGTTTCCCCATTCTAAGACAACAGTATTGTTTTACGATTTCATAAGGAGGGAAATTTCACAGCTTATAATTCCAAACATTTTCTCTGCCACTAAACTCGTGCCATACCAGGAGGGTAGAAAACGATTCAGGGGTGTAAACGCTGTTTATGAAAGAGGCGAGAAATATGCCGTCGCTATGCCAAGGCATGTTTGTTCGCCATATAATCCCAGGCAAAAACAACGGGTGATAATCGTAATCATGAAAGTTGAACCTAAAAGTGGGTTGAAGTTAAACAGATCCACGTTTGAGAATTGTTTTATTGTAAGTGTTAATTACAAGTCAACGACGGAGGTTACCTGGCTGGAGGAGTAGTTTGATGGTAGATTTGGAATTACGTATTCAGTAAGGTGTAGGTTGGAGAAATTATTTAAAATTAACATTCTTACGAACTTTTCTTTGACCTTTCATATTATGCAAAGTATTCTGACCCAATGGGTTGACCTTTATTTCGTATTAGGCAAGCGGCAACCAAAGCCGTTGAAATGAAACTGGGTTTGTGCAATTAAATACTGCCATACAATTCCTGGTCTTGGGGTGGTAATTTGATGAAATTTGTTTTTGCATGCATTAGTTGGATTGAATAAAGTATAGCAAAATATTGAATCTCTTGGTACCAATTAGATGAATGTTAGTGAGATTCATCGAGGTTGCTGTACAGTTTGACTAAAGACTGTATTCGATGAAATTTGGACACACAAAATAGGTCACCAAAAATTTTCCTTGAGCCCGATCCTTTTTAAACTTTCTGGAAATAAAGTACTACTAAATGGTTAAGTTTTGACATCATTGGTTTATTGAACTTCGTCTCCCAACCCAAATGCCCGCACCTTTGCCTTAACCCCTTTCATCAAATTTTGGGCAATGATAGGACCGACTTGCTTACTTACTTTTAACCACACTTTCTTTAGTTCAAGATCATTTTCTATAAGTTTTGGAGTTTTAACGAGCTTTGCCTTCATGATTGCCCAAAATTTTTCAATTGGGCGAAGTTCCGGAGTGTTTGGAGGGTTGACGTCTTTTGGTACAAAAACAACATTATTATTTTTGTACCAGTCTAAGACGGGCATAGTGACAAAATGACAAATCCGGCCAAAACAGTGTCGGGCCATCATGAGATCTCAACGGTCCTTGAACGTTTTGATCACATGAGATACGGTTGAATGTGCGATTCTGAGCTGTCGGAATCGGACGATCCATCGATGAGAAGCGTTTGGGTTTTCAAAGTGAGGGCCCAAAATTCGTTGGCGCACTATTTCTTCATTCGAAGCCATTACTGAAATCACTCGACCGATTTTCACGAAACTCATTACACAATTGACACAACACAATGAAATACATTCATTTAAAATTTCAATAATTTTTACCCACACGCTAAAAAGTTACGAACAATTGCGTATGTCCAAATTTCATCGAATACAGTCTTTATAATGAGCCTGCCGCCATATGTTAACATCCCATAAATTATCAGGTCGGTTGAGTTGAGGTGTATTTGCAATGTTTTTCAAGATGAAAATTATTGCCAACAATGCTACAAAGTTAAGCTTTTGTTTATTTTCTTTGCTTTAATTGATTCCCCCACTAACAGCTACTTTGACCAGTGTTGTGAACCGTAGGTACTACACCACCGAAAAACCGACATGAAATTCAATCTTCACTATTGATCAAGAATCCATAACGACCGATACAAATGTGTAGCGATCCCATCTGTCAAAAACCATAGAATCATTTTATCTAGATCAAATAAATGTGTCCAGAATAACTAAGACGGGCACCTTCTAATCAAGTTCCCAAGCGTGTTCTTGGCTTAAATAAACGTTCTCAGCGAACACGAAGATAGGTGTCAGTGATATGATTTGTACAGAAACATTAAAACATTTTCTATAGTCATTTATGTCGGTATGTCGGTGACTTTAAGGAGTGTATCGAAAAGTAGTTATAAACTTCCAAATAATAAAATAGGCATGAAAACATGGTTAAAATTAACATACTATTTCAGTTTATTATAGCTTAACATGTTTACAAAAGATCCAAACGGAAAAACTAGTCATCATGTTCATTTCTGTAGAATGCCCGTACCTTTGATTTGACACCTGCCATCAAATTCAGCACAGTGACCTTTGTGCACTTCCTGGATGCCGCTGCCCAATTTTTCTTAAAATCGGTCATGTTTTGGGACACTGTACCATCCTTCTTAAATATACGCTTGACTATTGCCTAATAGCGTTCGATCGGTCGCAACTGGGGACAGTTTGGTGGGTTGATGTCTTTTTCTACGAACTTGATGTTATTCTCCGTCAGCCACTGTAGAGTGGATTTGGCGTAATGTGCCGATGCCAAATCTGGCCAGAAGAGAGGAGGGACTGGTGCTTTCTATACAATGGTAGCAACCTGTTCTTCAAACATTCCTTTTGATAAATCTCAGCATTTATAGTTCCTTTTGTATAGAAAATTGAAGAACGCAAGCCACATGTGCAAATAGCTTGCCAAATGAGCACCTTCTGACCGAATTTCTCCATCGCAACAGTCGTATCTGCGGTTGGCACACGTTCCCCAACAGATTTAGTATAAAACTGCGGCCCCGGTAGCGTTCTTGAATCTTCTTTAACGTATGTTTCGTCATCCATCAAAATGCACTGGTCGACATTGTCCAAAATGCAGCTGTACAGCTTTCGAGCCCTGGTTTTGGCACGAGACTTTTGTTCCGGAGTTTGTTTGGGCACTTTCTGCTTTTTGTACGTCTTCAAGTCATTCCTGCGCTTGATTCGTTGAATCATTCCGATGCTGGTCCTGAACTTCTTGGCTAGATCGCGAGTAGAGGCAGATTTGTTCCGTTGAATATAATCCACAACTTTTTGGTCCAAATCGGGGTTGCTGGAGCCGGGTTTCCGGCCACCTCTTGGTAAATCCTTGAGGGAGCACTCCTTACCAAACTTTTCGATGATGCGTTTCACACTTGCCGGGTGAACATTTACTCTTTTCGCAATCTGGTTGTAAGTAACACCCTTTTCGGTGCACCAAGTGTGCAGAATTTTCTTTTTAGTCTCAAATTCAATTCGCGACATTTTGAATACAACTTTATCAACGGAAATGAATGAACCGAATAATCATTTTTGACATGTAGACAAAGCAAATGGCGCTTACACGCTAAAAATATATACAGTAGTTTATGCGTAATAACGCATCGAATGTTTATAACTACTTTTCGATACACTCCTTACCACAAAGACAATCAAGAAAGTAGCGGTGGTTCAACTCACGCACATTCCTCGAACCGTATTGCTGCTGATCTCTCGGTGACCGGTCTTTAGAATACCCGATTTACCATCTGCACCACTGCGTCCACTCTTCTGGTCCAGCCATCCTTTCCGGAAATCGCCTTTACCACCTATCCACGTCTCCAGCTGTTTCGCGCACCTTCATCGACCATGGCTACCAAATCTCCAACCTCCTCTGGCTTCGTAAGCAGATAACCCTTGATCCACTTCAACGACTTGCCACAGAGGGTCACGGTTGGTGAATGTTCCAGCCAAAATACGATTCATCGCCGATACTTTAGATCGTAGCTTCCTGCCGGCTCCGACAAAATTCGTGCCCTGATCACTATAGATCTCTTGCATATCTTGTGGCTATAAACCGCCTGGTCGCCATCTTGCATGACCCGCTGGTAAAGCTACCTCTAGATGTACGACTCGTATAATCAGGCAGGCGCTGAGCACAACCCATCGTTTCGCGCTACTTCTTCAAATGTGTATTAGGAGAGACCCGAAATAATCGATGTCCATAAAGGTGAATGGTCGAATGTAAGGTGTCTTTCTAGTGGCTGGAAGGGGTGGCATTCGTGGAGCTTTGGGAAGAGCACGATAGACGACGCATCATGAACATCGTTTTACTACCATCCGAACAACGGTTCTTATATTGGAAATATTGTAGGCCTGTCGACGTTCGTTGGTAGCTGGTAGACATATTCAACAAGCAACTCGGAGAAACAGTGCTTTCTCGAGAGAACAATAGGAAACTATGGTCCAATAGGAACAAACTTAGCAAATCCAAATCGTTCATAAATCTGAGTAATCCCAATATCGTCGATAAACACCGCTAGCTTCCGAGGAGGACTACCTTTTTCCATTCGTTCAGCTTGATCCAGTGGCAAATGCTGGTATTTGCGAATGGGCAATGCCTCCTCATGATTTGGTCTGCACTTACCCCCAAAGCCTAACTTCCACATTCTCGAGAGCACTGCCATGTCAGGGAAATCCGAGTCACTTTTTCCGGAACTTCGGGCGATGAATCGAAGGACGTAAGCTGTCGTTCGAAGCACCGTGGATATTCGTAGAATCGAGAGTTATTATTCGGGGATCAGATCAGATCAGATCTAAGCGATAATGAGTATGAACCGATCACATTTTGTCTGACTTATCCGGTGGCGAGAACTCTTGAAATCGCCGACTGTCAGCTTGAAAGCTGGGTCTTTTACCCCATTTTGTTGCTTTATCCGCTACGTTTAATCGTGTAGGAATCCATATCCATTCAACCATACATTTTTAACTCGAAATTTTACTGATCCTGTATGCAACAAACGATATTTTCGAGGGCCTGTTGAATATCACAGTTTTGGAATCGCCCCAGATTACACGACGGCTTCGTTCGTTTGGAGAAATTTCATCATCACGGCGCCCTGTAGCTCTAGCCGAGGAATCGACATTGGTTTTAGAGGAGCCACCTTTGTTTGGTCAGACACAAGTGTACAGCGTACTTGGCCAAGGTCATGCGCATGCGTATGCAGTCTCACTCGCGTCAACAAAGACATGAAGTTCTAAAGTGTCAAAGGATCATAGCCAGGAAAATAGCAGCGAGCAATGCTCACCTGATGAAGATAACGGAGCAGCTCTACCCATCGTCGCCAACGATCAGCCAACTCTTCAGGTGTTCAATCGTCAAAATCTACACCAGCTAAGGGGTGTCCCCAGTTAAGTGGCATCACTTTCAATAAGCTGTGACACTTCGCCCTTTGGATTGATTTCATCGAAATTATTGGTGAAATGACCTCAGCGTATATTGTTCACACTGCGTGAGTTTCATTGTGAAATGTGTCCTACTTTAGAAAATGGAGTCGAAGGAACAGCAAGTGCGCGAGAACATTTTGCACACGCACCTCGACAACCCACTTCTTTCGCACCGAGCCATCGGAAAGATGTTGAAAATTCACCCGTCTACAGTGTCTCGTGTCATAAAACGTTTCGATGAACATTTAACTATCGATCGGAAGAAGGTGAGTGGTAGAAAAAGTGTTTCGTACTGTGTGAAGGATCACAAGCGAATGGTTGCTGCCTTTAAACGTAAACCCAACGGTTCCGTTCGGGATGACGCGAAAAAGCTGCACTTGACCAAACGTTTCGTGCAGAAAGCCAAGAAATGAGCCGGGCTCCATTCATTTAAAGTTCAGAAAACTCCAACCACAATGAAAAACAGAATTGGACAGCTAAACCACGTGCGCGTAAGCTGTACACACAAATGATAACGAAAGCACACTGCTGCATCATGGACGATGAAACACACGTAAAAGCGGACTTTAAACAAATGTCCGGCAACCAGAATGTGACTGCGAAAGACAAGCTCGATATTCCAGAGTCTCTCAGGAAACAGAGAGTGTCAAAGTTCCCCAAGAAATTCATGATTTTGCAGGGGATTTGTGCGTGTGGTAAACGGAGAAAGCCTTCCGTGACAACTTCAACTGTAAATGGTCAAGTATACATGAATGAATGCCTGAAAAAACGGATGCTTCCGTTTCTCAAAACACACAACGTTCCTACATTTTTTTGGCCGGACCTAGCCTCTTGTTACTTGAAGGATGTTCTGGAGTGGCACAAGACGAATGGTGTGAATATCGTCCGAAGGATCTTAATCCCCAAAACACTTCAGAGTTGCGGCCAATTTAAAAATATTAGGCTATAATAAAGCACGAACTTCGTAACAAGAAATGTTGACGTTATGGTTAAAATCAGAAGAAAATGTCGGTTCAAGCGTTGTACAAAATATAATGCAGAATCTTAAGAAGAAAGTTCGGACTTCTGGATTTGGTAAAAAAGGTACATTGTGTTTTATTCCCTGAATATTTCATGATGACCGGTTGAGAGACTTGTTTTTGAGGATGAGTTTAAAGTGATGCAATTTAACTGCTGACACCCTTTATATGATATTCTGTAAATTCGTCACTCTCTAGTAGCCAGGTCATCCCCAGGACTCTTTCTAAATCAGTTAACTTTTTTGCTTTGCAACACTTCGAGGTTTTAGAATGATGTTCTACGATCCGTCAAAAAGCTGGTTTGGAATTCGAGAGCCAATTTCTAATCTCCATACCCTCACTCCCATGCATTTGCTGTATCTCGAGTGCTATACGAACTGCTTCTTCTACAATATCTGAATAGTGTGCGTTGTCATCAAGATAAGTATTCTTCACTAAAGCCACTGCTCCATTCAGCTATGTCTGATTTCAATCTTCCGGATTTCTATTCTTCACAAATTTGGAGAGCATGGCGAACATGTTGATCCAAAGGCTGCAAAATCCATCACGTATTCTTGAACTGGATCTTCCGGATAATCCCATCATATGAAGCTCTGCGGCTGCCGGTCTTCTGATTTTATCAAGAGCTGGTGGAACATATCTTTTATAGCATCCGTGATGGCAATCTCTCGTTGACGAAATATGAACAATACGGATGATAAAGGCGTTAAAAAGGCCAGCCCTTTAAGCGCCATAGAGTTCAGCGATGCACCACCGGTATTCACCGCAGCATCCCACACAACTCCTCCCTTAGCTCAGTCGGTAAAGGCACGGCTAGGAAGCAACACCATGCTGGATGTGGCTGGGTTCGATTCCCGGTCTGGTCTGGGAATTTTTCGTTAAAGGAAATTTCTCGACTCCCTGGCAATAGAATATGATTGTACTTGCCACATAATCATAATAATGCAAAAATGATACCTGGCATCGAAAGCTCTTAATTAATAACTGTGGAAGTGCATTTAGAACGCTACGTTGAAAAGCAAGCAATAAGCTCTTAGCAAAAGCAACAAAGCTTGAAACGCTGAGAAAGAATCCCACACAACTCGTACTTTGCTAGGTTTGTTAGGATTCTGCACCACTTCAAATGGCAAGTACCAGACTTTTTCGGATTCACTGCTGCACGATTCTTCCTTGGTTAACTTCTAAGTGTAACCTTTCAGTTTCTGACACATCAAGCACGGCTTCGATTGATAGGTTACACTAGCACTCACTTCATCCTTCCTGACGTCAAGCAAGAAGTGCTTCGACAAAAAATTATGGGCGCGGTCGTGGAAAATCCAGACCAGTCGCAAATAGTTGAAATTCGACAATTCGACCGGGTCCCGTGTGATAAAATCGTGATCCCGTGAATGCAAGGAAGGCGAGGGATTACTGCTAACTCAATCTGAACCATTCCATTTGATTGTCGATCGGCCATGAAGTGCAATTCTTTTGTCTGGTTCGACCAGCCGGCAATGAAGCGGGCCAGACTTCATCTCTTCAAGGTAAGAAGGTGGATAATCCAACCTAAGAACAGAATATAGTGGCCATGGAAGCTGTACCAGCCAGTGGTTGGTTCAGCTGAAATGCATTGTAATGGACGAGACGTACATAAAAGCGGACGCCAAGCAGATCCCCTTCCTTTGGTTTTTCTTTAACAAGTCCCGAGTAGATGTTCCGGAAGAAGAAGGTCGACATATTTGCCAAGAAGTACTTGGTGTGGCGGGCGGTCTGTTGGTGCGGCAAATTCAGCAAGCCGTACATAACGACCGGCACCATCAACGGCCTAATATTTAAAGAAGAATGCCTTCAAAAGCGCCTGCTTCTCTTAGTGTGGTCCCACGAAGGTGACACTCTGTTTTGGCCAGATATGGCATCGTTCCGTTACGCAAAAACGGTGATCGAGATGCTAATTTTTCTATTGAGCGAAAAATTCTGGGTGATTTTGAAGGGCAAGCTTTGAAAAACAGGGAAGGTCCCCAGAACGACAAAGATTTAAAGAAATAAATAGCCTGATCTTGCATCCGTTCACTTCTTTACGCTTCCACCAAATTGTTCTGAATTGCGTCCGATCGAGCGCTACAGGGCAATAATCAAGCGGCACCTTCGAGGAGATGATCGCAGAGTGGCCCTTCTGTCAATCATGTTTGAAAAAAAATGTGGTCATCTGCTAGCTGAAAAGTGTCGCAGAGAACTGTGGAAAGGCTAATGAAGAGTATTCGCCAAAAAGTGCATCAGTTTCATATCTAGGAGTATTTTGATGAACATTATTTTTCCCGTGAAACAGAGACAACAGTGATTATTTCCCGAAAGACAGTTTTTGAATTTGATTACTAATAAATAAAACAAATGCGAAACAATGTGTCCATTTTATAAAATGAACAGTCCTTAAAGAAACTGTTGTTCGGAGAATGTTAGAAGAACTGGAAAACTTTTTTTAGTACTTTTTTAGAGAACGACATCAACGAAGGGGTTCTATTTATTGGTTTATTTGCTTCCATTGCATCAATATATGCACTTATAAGCCGGTAAGTCCTAGCTTAGTTGCTAAAATCATAATTCCGGAGAGAGTGGATTTCTACTCGGGTCGAGTTAGAAAGTTGGCAATTGTACTTCCTGGCATAGAGTAACAATATAAACTTTCATGCACTGGTGTTGACATTGAAAACTCCCTATGAATACCAGTGATGGTGCACAAATCGTACTTGACTTGAGAGTGGACGATAATATGCTTGCTCCAGAAGCATAACCAACATCTAGGCAGAAGAAAAAGTTTATTTCACCTATCCCCTGTAAGTGCTGAATTAAATAGATACAAATAGCTAATTTCATCCATAATTATATTCCAATGTTGGCAACTTCATCATCTCACGTTGCTGCTAACAGCTACCAACCTGCCACTCAGTGCCCATAAACTTATGCACAGCATTTGACATTAAACAAGTTTCCACCCACGTAGTGCCAGGAAGCTTCTTTATTTTGATCATTCTGACGATGGAACTTTTCTTTCAATTCTCGCTCACTTACTATTCTGCTCTCATAGGAAGCATCTAACAAGCTAAAGGTTGTCATTTTAACCATCATGCTCAGGAATGTGACGTTCCTGCGTTAGTCTGCGGGGGCCGCTACGGAAGCGCACTGGTACCGAGCTTTTGACATGGATAACAAAGGTAAAGACGCAAACTTCAATAAACGTATAGCTTCTAACCCACATTCACATACCAAGGTCAGAAGGGCACGGTAGCAAGTCGCACCGCGAGGCAAGATAACGGCAATAACATAAGCGCAGCAGGCGTGTGGCAACGTCGTCGGTCGTTATGAAATTTATCCTAATTAAATTCTTGTTAGAGTAGCTACCTACAGGAAGAGCAGGGTGAAAAAATCAACTCTAATTTTATCTTGACTTACATCAGGAGCACTCATTTTGCAGCAACGACGACACGCACGAAGTGCGCTACCGGATGTTTCCAGTGCTTGCAAATTGAGCGGTAGCAACAAAAAACTTATCGTGATTCTTTCCATACCAAAGAATCAGGCAAAATTCTTTGAAAAAAATGCACCAGGTGTTCGTTGTTAAGTGTTATATCAATGGCTTAGTAACGCGGCATCATGTAATTATTTCGTTTTTTGCCAAACTTAATTTATTAATTGCCTATTCCATATAATTTTTTTTTCTATTTGTAATTTGATATCGTCAATTTAACAGTTTTACCTTCAGAACATAATAGTGATCCAAGACTTTCACTTTAGTCATATCTGTCCTGTTATAGTCACGATCATGAAGGTAGGAAGCGCAGTTCAATGAAAGCGCAGCAAACATAATCTTACTGGCAACCAGGTGGCTGTTTTCGTATGTTGGAGCTCTTGAAGAAAAGTGCGCCGTGTCTTTTTGTAAAGATGAAAGAACAAGAACAAACTTTTTCGGTTCACCGGGCTTCTTTTGGCTTATAAATGTAGGAATATGTCATACCACGAGGCTTGGCACCTATACCCAAACAAGACGCCACGTACCCCGCATGACTTTTAAAAAAGTTGCACAGGATCAGTGATAAGTTTTACGACTGTTGATTCCTTGAGGGACACTACGATATTAGTGTAATGAGAACGATGTATATCTTTTCAGGAAACGACGTTAAAACCGCCATTTTAGACCGAAACCCAGATTCAGTAAAAAAAATTAAACATAAAAAACAGGAGGTCGTGCATCCGGTTAGTATAGTTCATACGCGTAAAGTTGGCTGCAGAGGTTTTCGCAATTAAATAGAAGCAAACATTTTTAGCCACTACTTGCATTTTGATTCAACGATATGCCTACCAGGACAGACTTTATCAAAACAATCGCGAGCTCAAATGGTGGAAGTTGTTTCATATATTCATAGAACTCCAATCAAACAGAATAACATATGCATAAATTTTGATGAGATGCAGCGCTCCGTTCCGTTTGCCCAGTTCCCACATCCAGCAGTATTCCCACCAGCCAGCAACGATGCTGGTGGTCATCTGGGGATGAGAATAGCTGGAAATGGAAAACTAATTGATATGATTCATCATCACTGTTAAATATTTACATAAAGGTTGGTTCATGTTGGAGGTGCCTTGAACTTGTGAGCCAATAGATTCACTCTAGGCCTGTGTTGGACGGTTCGAGCCCTGATCGACGGTATTTCAGTTATAATAATTCAAAACAACAGTTTTGACGTGGATTACGTCTTTGTTTGCATATTGGTTGATCACTCAAAAAAAAATAGACCGTCATAAGTAGTGTTGATTTGAAACGTTATTTATTTATTCATTCATTCATCGGTTGGATTTTCTAGATTTTTGCATTATCCATTGGAAATCTTCCTACAGATATTGTTGACGTAGGAATACGTCTTTTTTGTGTATACTGGGTACAATTTAAAAAAGTAATTTCTAAAAAGATTTTCAAAAATGTTGCACCAGTCGATCGGAAATACGGCCTCTACTCGAAAAAAATGCACCAGACAAAAGTTTTCGCCAAAAATTGATTCTAAGTCGGATTTTCTTGAAACTTTCAGGGAATGCATATGGGTTATGTTTCGGCATGAAAGCCCGCACCTTTTCCTTAAGACCCCTCATTACATTCTGTGCAATGGTGGATTTTTTGGTCACTTCCATCCATTCTTTCTCCAACTGCAGCTCGTTCTTGAATACCTTGGATGATTTTCGAACTTTGGCCTTCATTATGGCCCAAAATCTTTCCACCGGACGAATCTTTGGTGGGAACTCTGGGGGGTTGGCGGTTTTTGGTACAAAAACAACGTTATTGTTTCTCTATCAACGCAACGTCGATCGGGCGTAATGGCCTGGTCCGGCCAAAATAGTGTATTTATTTATTTAATTATTATTGACATCAACAGGCTCAATGTGGCCCCAATGATGTTGAAAATAAATTAATTTAAAGCGTAGTCAAATAATAAAAATACATGTACATAAAAACGGTCATATAAAGGGTGTATTCGATAAAAATGGCACACACATATATACTCATCAAAATTAAACTGATTATTGGATTTTCTTGAAATTTTCAGGTAATGAAGAACTACTAATGAGTTTTGATTTACAACATTTGTTTTATTCAATTTCGTCTTCCATCCCGAATGCCCGCACCTTCCTTTTCACTCCACCCATCAAATTTTGTACAACCGATTTTCCCAGTGTTTTTGTTGTTTTTACCCAAATTTTCTTCAATTCTAGCTCTGTTTTAATAGTTTTGGGATGTTTGCGAAGTTCCGTTTTCATAATTGCCCAGAATTTTTCAATTGGACGAAGTTCCGGTGAATTTGGTGGGTTCATATCCTTTGGCACAAAATTGAATCCGTTGGCTCGGTACCACTCCAATACGTTTCGAGCGTAGTGGCAGGATGCTAGATCAGGCCAAAACAGAGTTGATCCTTTGTGCTTCTTAATGAATGGCAAGAGATGCTTCTTAAGGCACTTTTCTGTGTAAATCGCACCGTTTATTGTTCCGGAAGTGATGAAGGGAGCACTTATTTCACCACATCCGCAAATCGCCTGCCAGATTAGAAACTTCTTTGCAAATTTCGATAGTTTCTTCTTTCGAACATCCACCGGAACATCGAACTTCGACTTGGCAACGAAATATTCTTGCCCAGGAAGTTGACGGAAGTCGGCCTTGACGTATGTTTCGTCATCCATCACGATGCAACCGGATTTGGTGAGCAGCTTCGTGTAAAGTTTCCGGGCGCGGGTTTTCGCAGTGATGTTTTGTTTTTCATTCCGGTTTGGGGCTTTTTGCACTTTGTAAACATGTAACCCAGCACGCTTCATGGTTTTCTGCACAAAACCGACTGACACTTTAGACTTTTTAGCGACATCTCGAATTGACATGTTTGGACGGTTCTTGAATTGTTGTACGACTTTCCTGGCCATTTTTCTGTCCATTGGACCACTTTTACGACCACTCCCTCCCTTCCTTTGGACACTCAGACGCTCCTTGAAGGTTCTTATTATACGAGACACAGTTGTATTTGCACCAAGCCTTTTAGCAATCCACCGGTGGGACGCCCCTGGATTTTGATTGTGAGTGCACAAGATTTTCTCACGGACAATTTCTTGTTTCGAAGACATGACTGGAACTACTGAATGTATAACTATGAAACTTGGCAGATGTAAATAATACACTATGGATAAGATCTACTCAAATGTCTAGGTTTACTCATACGATTCAAAAGTTACAGAAGATTTTCTGTGTTCCATTTTTATCGAATACACCCTTTAGTTATTCAACACCGGAAGCAACGTTGAAAAACGTAGTAAATCGCCGACGCAGCATCTGGCGTGAATGGTGAAAGTCGAACAGATGAGAGGCCCGGTTGAATACTCGCTGTAATCCACCGATGGCACCGTTCATGCTGTAGTTAGTACGGCGGAGAGGTAGTCTCAGCATCATATTGTTTCGAAGCGCTCTAGGTTGAACGTTGACATATATTTGCTCCAGGATTGACTATTCTGCCTTGTAATATATCTGCAATAAAAAGCTTTCTCGAGGTTTCTCTTCTGTTACGGAGAAGCTCCAGATCGATCAGCAGGCAACGATTTTCATAGCTGGGTGGATGAAACTGGTCCCTCCACGGCAGGTTCCTTAGAGCAAATCGAAGAAAGCGTCGTTGCACGGACTCCACTCTCTCAGCACCATTGTTGTAATTTGGATTCCAAACTGTAGAACAATGCTCCAATGTGGATCGCACCAGCGAACAGTACAATGATTTGAGGCAGTCAGGCCATGTCATATTTTTATCCTATCCTGAAGATGAAGCCCAATGTCCTCGACGCCTTATCAACCACATACGAGATGTGTTGCTTGTATGAAAGTTGAGAGTCCAGAATAACTCCCAAATCTTTTACTTCATTCACACGATCTATTGTTGATCCTTCGAATCTGTAGGTAATTATGATCGGTTCTTTCTTCCGACAAAACGTGATTACCGAACACTTCACTCGGTTAACTACCATTCTGTTTAAATTGCACCATCTGGCGAAAGTCAGATATGAGCGAAACCATCGAAAAAAGTGGCCGCTAACCACAAGTTTTTCTAGTTTCGCAATCGCAATGGCGTGGTTCAGCTTGTTGAATGCTGCTGACAAGTCGGTATATATGACGTCAGTTTGAGCTCGTTCAGCCATACTATCCGTGATATTTCTATATTTATGCATCAACAGGTTATGTTTAAACCCCAATGGTGTTGTTATTTAAAGCTAAACTTGAACTGTACATTGGTCATGACATAAAACAAACTAAAAATACACAATCAATGCGAATTAGACAGGTCTTTAAAAAAACGACTAAACTTACGACGAAGCATCTGGCGAGTCACGTTGAAATCAAACAAGGCGGAAACCCTATAAAAGAGTCTTTGTAAACCGCCAATTGCGCCAAACATACTATAATTGGTTCGCTGTGGAGGTAACCGCAGCATCAAACTATTCCTCAGGGCTCGGGGTTGCATGTTGATGTTGATTTGCTCCAGAAGATCAGGACAGTCGATGCGGCCTTGCAAGATGTCCGCGATTAACAAAGCCCTGGCTGTATCTCCACGGGCTGACAGGGGCTCCAGGTTAATCAGTTGGCAACGGCTTTCGTAGCTGTGCAAACGATAGGGATCAGTCCACGGTAGTTTACGTAGCGCTAATCTCAGAAACTGTCATTGAACAGCTTCTACTCTAACGACACCATTGTTGTAATGGGGAGTCCACACAACCGAGCAATACTCTAATATAGAACGACACAAGGAGCAGTACAACGATTTGAGGCAGTAGATGTCCGTGAAGTCTTTAGCAATCCGGAAGATGAACCCCAGCATGCAGGAGGCTTTGCCGACAGCGTACGAGATATGCTTCTTGAAGGTGAGTTGGGTGTCCAGAATTACTCCTAGGTCCTTGACTTGACTGACGCGCTCAATTTCGATACCCCACAAGACATACTTGAATAAAATAGTCTTTTTCTTGTGCGAAAACGAGATAACTGTGCATCCATGCGATTCAGATTGCACCAGTCGGCAAAAGCATTCAGCTGACGTTGTAGAAAGTGACAGTCATCGTGTGAGTGCACTCGAAGATAGAGTTTCAGGTCATCTGCGTATGATAGTCGTGGTCCTTCGAAAGCCAGATTTACGTCGTTGAAGTAGATCAAAAAAATCAACGGTCCCAAGTGACTACCCTGCGGTATCCGTTGATCCCAAGCCTGTCCAGTTTGGCAATAGCTATGCGGTGGTTCAATTTATCGAAGGCTTCAGATATACGATGGAAGACACAGTAGATTAGAAGTGGTGTAACGACCGGAAGTAAAACCATGATGATCACAACTCAGATATTGCTTTCAATGAGAAAGTAGAGGCTCCATGACGACTAACTCAAATAGCTTCGAGATCGCGCTCAACGAAGTGATTCCACGATAATTATTCATGTCTCCTTTGCTTCCACTGGAAAACTTTACGGAAAACAGACGGCATATCTCCTGGGGGGATGAAGCGACTTCACCGTTTAGCACCATTGAGGATGGTAGACCAACTCTCTGCGCTGCTCGTTTACATGCTTCCAAAAAGACTTCGGATGCGACCTGAGTTTGGACTGAATCCCTCGTAAATATGACGAGTAGCATTGACGGTTGACTCGCTTGAACTCATAACTGAGCCTGACGTAGTGGTTTTTCAGCGCAAGCGTACGATATTTAGTGAATTTTCTCAAAGCCAGTCTTAGTCGATTTCATTTTTCGAAATTCGCTAGTTTGCCAAGAACGGTACGAATCTTTTTGGTGGACTCTCTTCGGAACGTGCCTGTCAATGACATATGCCAAGACGTGTAAAAAAGTTTGCGCAGTGGAATCGACGTTTTCGGGATCAAGGATGCTCTCCCAGGCTATATTAGACAGCACGCCCACGATACTATGGTGATCGGCTTTCCGAAAATCGTATGACACAGTAGCAGAAGTGCCGTCAAAATCTCGAACGTGGTTACCTTCCACGGTGACAATTAAAGGAGGGTGGTGTCGAGCCTGTTTTACCAGAGGAGTTGGGGTCATAGAGATGAATGGAGCGGTGTCCTGAGCGCTTACAAAGCAGAGGTCTAAGATTCGGTTGTTCTTGTTTGCAACGTGGTTGATTTGAGATATTGTCACGAACTCGGTCAGGTGCAATATATACCGCACATAGGTACAGTGTGCGATCACTCAGATTGACGGCAACTCAGACTTGTTCCACACAGTTCCACTCCTCATTTTCTATGACTCTTTCCTTCAAGTTGGATCGAACTGCCACGAAAACACCACCTCCAGTAGACTTTCGGCTGTTACTCGAACTTCGGTCGCAGCGAAAGACCTCATACTCACACCCGAACGCTTGAGGGGCGGCCGTTCGGGAATCGATTTTCGGTTAGTGCAATCAAATCATAGCAGTGATCCGATACTGCCAGTCGATAGTCGTCGACGCCAGAATTCATTCCCCCGATATTTTGGTAGTAAATTGTGAGGTTTTGACAACGGCGTTCCACAGCAGGGCCTTTCTTATCGTTCTAAACGTTCGGTCTCGATCGTCCAAAAGTCCGGTTTGTAGAGATAGATCGGGGCTGGCTTGTATGGGATGGACTGGAAACAACAATCGATTCAGGGAACGAGTTTTCCGAAGAAGCAGTGTACTTGCCTGAAGTAGAGGTCCGGAAGACCCCGTCACCCAACTCAAAAACAGGACCGGGACGGCTGCTGGTCGCTGGCAGGTGGGGCTCGACTGCGTTGAGTGGACTGTGAGCTTCCTTAGAGCTTGCGGCAATTGTGCGTCCCGGTGTCCAGTTTGCAAAACTTAGTCGTTGTTCGCTTAATGGACGTCGATTACAGGCGCTGGAACACGGCAGGCAGGAGTTAGTTCGATTCGTGGTGTTGAACCAGATATGCGAGTCTTGGTCGGCGCCCAATATTTATTTGTGTTTACATCCTCAAATTCTCTGAATACTATTCCGTTGGGCCACGAGGCCGGATCTAGAGCTACTTCCCGATAGTTTACGTCCATCCCAATTTTGAACAAGATGAAGTTCATGGAAACCAAATCCGCATTTTTGACGTAGACTACGTCATACGGCAAGGGTAGGGTGTCAAATGAAAATCTAAAATATTGCAACCGTCACGAAAAACCGTACGTTTTGTACGCGAATAACTCAAATAATCCATGATAGATTTACATGATTTCTACCTCGATCGGTCGGAAATTTCACCGCGCTCCAATTTAATTGTCAAACATTATTCTCAAACAATAGTAAACTATTGAAAATAATGCAAATATAAGGTGATGTCTTATAATGTCATTTTGCAGAGTAAATTTACCAAATTTCCTATCACAGTTTTCAAATCGAAGTCATCGCGACTTCGAAAACGCTGCTGTTTGGAGGAAAGCGCATATAATGCATCACTTGGTTTAACGTAGTCTACGTCAACCGGTCGTGTCTTGTACACAACCCCACTGATTTTTTTCACCAACGGGACAACCTTGATTGGATTTCGCTTTGTAAGCAGTCTTTAGCTAGACGCATGACCGCTACGGATTTAACGCTCGGGTGGATTCTCGATAGATAAAGCCAGAACAATTCCTTCGGCGGAGGGACTGTTAAAACAGAGTTTGATGGTAGGATCTTAGTTCCTCCGAGAAGTGGCATAGGGTCCTTTGAGTGTTCTTCGCGTCGACGTTTCAGTGCAGGTTGACCTTCTGTTAGCCTTGAGCTCGACGGAGTAGACGCAGTTACCTTCCTGGAAAGCATCTCCATCTGCTTGCCGCTGTCCGGGTGGCCTGCTTCAGTTCAGTTATTATCTCCCCGTGGTTGTCCTTAATAGAGCAGATTGCATTTGATGCCAATTGATGACATGACTGTCTTAAACCGAGTTAAATTCATAAGGTGAGCGCACTGTCTGCACATCCAGAAAAGGTTGCTGCGCTCCTGGATGTTTTTGACAAACGGAGCGTTCAGTTTTGCACAACGAATGTGGGTAACCTGATCACATAAGCCCATGCACGCTACATTATACATTAAATTACAATGACCGAAACAAAGAAGCTTTTTCACCAATTTCACAACACAAAATATGCACTATAAAAAGTTTTTTCGTCGTGAACTTTACTTCGCACAGGTAACTAACGTATTTAATCAGCGGTACACCGTAAATACAAACAGTTAGCAGAGGTCCATAAACATATAATTGAGCGAACACGACAGTGCAAAAAATAAACAACATTCAACAACAACATTCAAACAACATTTGCAAAAAATAAACAACATGGTACCCGTTGTTAGGTACGGTTTACTCAGTTTACCGCATTGGCATATGGCCTGCCAGAGCAAGTATTTTTTGGTGAATTTGTCCTTTTTCTTCTTCGCTATGTCTTCCGGAACATCAAACCGTGTTTGGCAACGTAAAACTCCAGCCCTGGTATCTGCTTTGCGTCTGCCTTGATGCAGGTTTCGTCATCCATAACCACACACATCGGTTTCGTTAACCACTCTCGATACAGCTTTCTTGCGCGGGATTTGGCCGCCGTGTTTTGTTGATCACGCCGGCTCGGTGCCTTGCGGACCTTGAATACACGAAGCCCAGCTCGTTTCATGGTTTGCTGAACGAACCACGTGGAATACTTCGCCTTCAGAGCCGCGTCGCGAATCGAAAGGTTCAGATTACACTCCAGCACCTTCCGGGCCTTCACAGGGTCAGCTCGGTCGTCTGGGACTCCTTAAACGATTTTACCACCCGAGACACAGTTGTATGGGTGATTCCCAGTTGTCTTCCAATCCATCTCATGGTCGCTGCCGGATTTTCCATGAAGGAGCGCAAAATTCTCTGGCGACTTTCTTCTTTTTTCGATGACATCTCAATAACCACTGAACCGATTGTTATGAAATTTTGCACATGTTAACAATTTATTCCAAACTACTTATACCCAGATTTTCATCATTTTTCACCCACGGACAAGTTACACACGGATAAAAATAGTGCATTTTTTCCGAATACTGGCCTTAATTGTGTTGATATGATCGATCCGCTAGATACCATTATCCTTATCGCGTTATAGATTGTTCAGGGTCTGTTTGGGTATTCAAAGATATTAAATGATAGTTTGGATAGTTGCCAGTCGTGAAAAACTTCAACTGATTGAAGCAATAATCTCGAAAACCTATGGAGAAATGCTAAAGTTATAGTAAGCGCTAAAACTGTTTCAGTTGTTTTTAAATTTTCATTTGACGCCTATCCTTGCCGTAAGGCATAGTTCGATCACCTGCGTTTGGACCTTTGGGCCCGCGTTAGATAGTAAGTATGTTAGAAAATTCTATTGTACGCTCCTTCGAAAGCATTTGGAAGCCCTGAAGACGGCCGTTTGGTTTAAATGATGATATGGCCTCGGGTTGAAGGCCTTTCTCCAGAATCCAAACCAGTGCTTTGCAACGCATTACCTTTTGCTGCTTTCAGTTTTTCCTGAAAACAGGAGCTCGCTCGGCATCGGTACATGGTCGTTTCGGAGAATTTTCCGTAAGTTCGATTTTAAAGAGCTTTCGAAATTTGCTCATACGGTTAGGCATTACACTTATTCGCATTTTCACACTGTTTCTCAAAACTTATTTCTTCCTAAAAGTAAAACTCTATCCAACGCGAATCGTTAACAGAATAACAGAATAGTTGTACGTATTGGAATATGCAAAGAATGTTACTTCGGAATATCATGTCCGAGAATCAAAACATTGTCCGTGATATGGAATTTCTTGATACTTTCCAGAACTCAACATTCTTTAAAATTTGCCAACGCCGATTGATGAATATGTACGCAAAATATATTCATCTCCCATTTGCAACATTTTGAATACTTGTATTAGTTAAATGAGCATGAGCATGAGCATATGCATGATTGACCGCCCACGGATGCAACTCCGTTATTGCCAGATCAGCTGTATTTGCACAAAGAACCAACAGATGATGTTTGGGACTAACATGCATCTTCAATGTGTAAAAACTGGTGACCCATTACAAAGCAATACCGGCGCCGGCCGTGTCCGAATGCTGGTCAAATAGGGAATGGGTAGGAACGTGTTGACATGATACTCGCTTTGAAGGAAGCCGAGAAATCCTCGGCACTTCCACGAGAAATCACTGGGATGTTGGATAGTTGGGGAAAGGTTAGTTGCTGGGTTCGTTTTGGTTAACGATAAGCTGAAAGTATGTAGTATACGCCAATAGCAATGGACCGCTCCTATGTGACTGAAAAGAGACAAGCGTAACAAAAAACAAAACAAAACGAAATAGACAAAATAAAATAAAACAGGATATTAGATATTGTCTTCAAAATATGGTAGAAATAAATTATTTGTTGCTTTGCAAACCAGCTCTCCTCGAAATCCTAGATGGCCAAGTGTTGCTGGACCGCAGCTGCTGCCGTCGGCACTCGTCCACATCAACCCGTCCGTCACCGACGTGTCGGAAACCTTCCGGTAGTAACATGATATGTGTGTCTAATACACTCTTCTTGCACTGATTAATTTACAAACTAATCCTGAACACCGAATCAAAATTCACTTTGACACGGTTGTGGTATTTTTCTCTGAAATCTAGTTCTAGATACTGGCATATCTTCCCCCACAATACCCGCAAACGACGACACTTTAGACCTAAGCTCGCTTGAGGGACAATCACCACACTCAACAGCGCAATTGATTGTATGCCATTTTTTAAATGAAACGCGAGCACGGCGCGATCCCACGACACGCAATACACTTCTATTTTCAGCTCACCGGAACCAACTGCACACGCACACTAGTAATCCACGACGCAGAACAACGTGACGCGTGACGAGGTGCTACTGCCGCCGACGTCGCGCTACATAATACCGTTGTGTTGTTGTTGCCGCTGATGCGATGCAAACTATAGTCACTAGATTCATAGTCTGGCGGACACGACGACGGGAGCCAACCCGAACTGTCAGTTGCCGGAGCCAATCGAGCACATTCCGAGCGAATTCATGACAAGCGCCCAAAAGCCATTTGTAAACAATTACTTCTCACGAATTACGAGAATCCCACTATATACTGCTACTCCATATGGTAGAACTAACATTCTTCTACCAAATGCTGCATTCATTTCACGAGAGTGATTCAAGATTAAAGAGAAATCGATATTTAAAGTCACTGTTTACAAATGGCTCTAGGCCCCCAACATAAACCACCCGGACACGCCCGACCGGCCCCGCCAAGTGACAGTCTAAATTGGTTCCCGTCTCTGCATCCGCCAGACTATGAATCTAGTGACTATAATGCAAACTATTGCCAACACACACACAACCACGTACCTCTATATATTTACGTTTTGATGAATCGCATCCACGGTGAGTGAATAAAAACCAAAATCCAATCCACCATTCTCACACCAACACCACTGTGCTTCTCCCAAAAAGTGCAAACGAAACCGACAGACGTAGAGAGAGCGCTATCACCTCAACGCGAGAGGGAGAGGTTGAGCGAAAAAAATTTCAGCAAGACAACTTTTCTTCACTGCCAATGGAGGCTGAGAGCCAAGCAAAACACTATTTTTTACCACTTTTCCAAACTTTTTAGCGACGGAAAATATCACTTCCGCAACGTACGTGAATTCTGCTAGCCTGGAGAACACTTTTCAGGCGCTTTCGAGTGCGATTTCACCCGCACAGTACGGACTTTTTCGCGAGCACAGGGGGTCTGCGTCTGATTGGCGTTCCGCAGTGAAACACTCTCCTACTTGTGTTAGTTAAACACAGTCGTAAAAACTTCTTGTTTATATGAGCTAAATTTCCAAAAAAAAAAAAATCAATCAAAAAATGATCGAGTTTTTAGCGTCCGGTGTTTCAATTTTTCATGGCAGTAGCCATTTTCAAATTGTACACAATAAAGGTTGTACGGAATCAAATTGCACCACTTTTAAATGGCTTTAACTTTTTACCCGTTGGGTATTTTCTATTGAAATCTTGGGTGGAATAAGTTCAATGTATATTTGTTAACGCAGTGTAAGTTTCACTAGCAGATGTGCAATCTTTGCGAAGATGGAGTCGGAAGAACAGCAGCGGCGCAAAGAAATTTTGGGCACGTACCTCGAAAATCCGGATCTTTCTCATCGTGCCATCAGCAGGAAGCTGGGAATGGTACATTCTACGGTGTCTCGTGTTCTAAATCGGTACCATGAACGTTTGACTATCGATCAGAAAGAAAAAAGTGGCAAAAATGGATCTCCGGATAGCGTTAAGGATCACAAGCGCGTAGTTCAAGCTTTCAAGAGGAATCCCAACAATTCAGTTCGAGATGTGGCGAAGAAACTGAATCTAACCAAAACTTGAAGAACTACACACGTACAAAGTCCAAAAGACGCCTAATCGCCATGAATGGCAGAATAAGTTAGGTAAAACACGAGTACGGAAGCTCTACACCCAGATGTTGACGAAACCACATTGCCTCGTCATGGATGATGAGATGTATGTATAAGCAGACTTCCGGCAGCCTCTGGAGCTCCAGTTTTTCACTGCGAATCATAAATTCGATATCTCTGAGGAAGTTGAAATAAAGAAGATGTCAAAGTTTGCCAAAAAATATATGATTTGGCAAGCAATTTGCTCGTGTTGAAAACCTAAGAAGGTCAATTTCGTGCCGAAGCATCTCAATCTTTCATACAACAGGCTTGATTCAGGCGTTATCTGGCTTAAATTTACATAAAATATCCCATTATTTCCTGCCAAATCTAGCATTCCATTTATGTGCATTATATAACGCAGAAAATTTAATGTTTCCTTTTATCTGTGTACAGGAGCTTATTAGTTCGTGCATTTGGATATGGAATTGAAATTGAATAAAACAAACATGGGAAAATATTTATAACATGTTTTATTTTACTCCCTGAAAGTTTGAAGATCATTGTTTGAACGGGCGAATTTTGCCGAATATTTGTGAGTGTCGCAATTTGATTCCGTGCACCCTTTACAATGCAATAAAAGAAAACAGCCATTTCCTGCTCAGAAGCAAGGAAACGAAGTCAACAGGTATACACGCGTGCAACATAACTTCAGGTGCACATACTTAGCTCCGTTATGGTAATGCTATCAAACGGGCGATTTAGCAATAGTGACATTGTTTAAAGATTGCATTGACTTCATCGCGAGTTCATGAAATCAATTACGAATCAGCAATTATCATTCTGATGGTGGCCTTTTAGGTCTTATTGATTGTTCATGTATTAAAGACATCTATTTTTAAATACAAAACACCCAATATGTTTTTAAACTTCCAAATCTCCAAACCGGTTCGCGCTATTAAAACGTTTTGGGGAGTGAGAGAGCTCAGCAAAGGCGTGCCCCTTTATCGGTCAAAACTGGATTCATTGCAAAGAATTTAAGCAGCGACTCCGATCAGAACCGTAGTCCTCACCACTTCAAACTATTGAACATTAAATCTATAAAATGAGAATTCACTTAAATGAAGACTAACCATGTTTTCCTTGTTTCAAGCTCATCCTCGGTGTTTTAATCCAAGTATTGTCACTTTCAACACGACATAAAATGTAATAAGAACTGAGATACCCCAACTAACATTTTTAGTTGCCTAAGCCGAAGTTAAGAACTTATATGCTGATTTATAATTGTATAGAAGCAAGTGAAGCTGAATAAGCTATAAGCAGAATTAAAAAATTGATACAGTTCTTATGCTTAATGTAACACAGCTTTAAGACAACATTTAGCTTTAGGTTGCATACTTTGAAAAGAAAGCTTTTATGCGAACAATGTTTGTCTGCATTTACACAGCTTGTTTATGTAGCTAAGAAATTAGTCGGTTAAGCTTTTGAATTATCATTCTGTGTTCTCTTACACAGTTTTATTTGTTGGCTTTATAATAGCTTTTCAAAAGCCTTTATATTAGAAATACCTTAGCCACTATACAGCTTAGTGATTAAAGCTGTATAAAATGTTGTATAAGTACATTGAGCGAACAAATCGAGAAGATTTCATTCGAATATCGTATGGAAATTTGCCAGAAGACATTTTTGCAAATTTTATACGATTCCCTTATGGAAAGAAATCATATGACGATCGTATGAATATTTTCCTCACATGAAAAAAAAAAGTTGCAATCGGGATGCGAACCATGAACCTCGGCATCCAGAGCCGAGCCACAATCCCACGAGACTATACACGCTTGATAAGTGATGTCGATTGAAAGTGTAGAAGAGGCATGCTTTTATCGACCAATGCAACAATAATCTTTTAATACGATCTCTTATGGCTTTTTGGTTAATAGTTCGTAGGGATAATTCGTAGGGATAATCCGTAGGGATAATTTCCTGAGTGTAGTTGCGGCACAGAGTATGCAGCATATATGCAGTTATTTATATGGAGTTCTTGAGCTTGAGCTCTTGAGTTGAGTCTGAGCTATCAAACAAAATGAAAAGAATACCGTCCATTTTATCGAGCAGAGCATTTAGATTTCAAAATATTTCGAAGGATGTTGAAAAAAATTATGAAAAGCGGTACTTACTATTGAAAACGAAATCTAAGAAAGTATGAAGCTTATTTGAGGAATTTATGTTCGGAGATTCGCGTAATTGACAGTGCTGTCGAAAATAGCTTTCAAATAAACAATATAAATTCCACTGAGCAGAAGATCGGGTGTTCAATTCCCGGTGTTAGTGGATTTTTTTTAATCACAGGAAATTCCGAGGGAAATTCATTAATATAGCAATGATAAATATAGCAATCTATAACAACAGTTATAAATGAAATTGATATTAATGTAGTATAAAAAAAATTATCACAAATGAATCCAAGCGCGGCACAGATAACAACGTAAATTGGATGGGGATCCTGCTTAGATTATAAGAATCTCGGTAACACTGATTTTCAAAACAGTATAAACCTGTTCGTAAAGAGCTTCAGTAATTATTGTTGTTCAGCATTATTAGAACTAAAATATGGTTTGAACACTTTGAATACGAGTACTGGAATTACCTCACAGCTGATATGGATCTGAGGATACAGTCACCGTTCTTATGGTGAAGGTGCAGAGTTCGAATCTGGTAAGTACACCGGTAAGTGATATATAAATATATACTATATATAAACATTATAATACAATGTTCATTTAGTTAAATGTTAATTACGCATTACAACGATAAAACAGCACCGTTGCCGTAAAATCGTCCACGAGTATTGTAAAAAGTGTTTGACATACATATTTTTTCGATTGCTGTATAGTGACTATGTTTAAGCGTTTATATCAACGTGTTAAGACTAGCAATAAAAAGCTATTTGCCACAGTTCCAAAAATAGAAATTGCGATGAACAAATAAATATGCTGAATATGCGTTTCAAAAGTACTGTCTTTGAGAACAGTTACTTAATAAGTTGTATAATATTTGGATAAAAGCTTCCATGGCTATAAACCGATTAAATATTCTGCTTGACAGTTTTTTCATTTTCATGAAGCTGGGTAGATTCGCCAGATTTGCTTGTGAAAATATTGGCTGGGCGCTTGTGCAACCACTACTTAACCATTACTCAGTTTAAAGTTGTATACGTATTGCCTATGAAGCGTTTATTTAATTGAAAATGTTACTTGGGACGTTATTCTAACCA
>JASCZW010011521.1:0-31772 GCA_034211315.2 Aedes japonicus
CAAAAGACCACTGTATCTCTGATTTGTATCATACTGCATTTCAGTTCAGATGTTGATCGAGGATATGTTGTTGATAGATTACAGAAGATGTTCCAAAATGTATTTTTATGGTCGAGTGTCTATCTTCATTTTATTAAATTGCATACTAGTCTTACGTTATTCTTCTCTCCAAAGAAAATAAACAGCCAACTTTGCTGGCTCCAACTGCGACTTTCATAATTAATTTCAACTTTGCACACTCAAATACACATAGAATTGGGGCATGTATAATCTTAATTTATTTACGTTTTCTTCAAGATCATTATATTACAAGTATCTACAGTGCCTTTGATTCAAAGCTGCGTAACGACATCATCTGAAGCTCTGCCTTTTAATCAGTTGCCTTTGTGACGGCACGTTTTTCAATAAAATCCATGTCCATTTAGGACCCGAATAATAAAAACATCTACGGTACCTGATTTGATACAACGAGTTTCAATACATAAAGCGTTGCAATTTGCTCTTAATGAAAATGTCTTTATTCCTCCCACAGTACGCACACTTCCGGTCAACTTCAGGCATTAACGCATTGTCATTGTCTTGTTCATATCTTACATTTTCCACTTTTCTTAAAGCCTACAAGATATTGCCTGCGCTGATTTGCCGGGTACGGGTAGCTGCCTATGTTTTATCGATGGTGATCTACGCCATTATCGCGGTAATACTAACAACTCTTCAAATGGGTCATTTTCACGGACATATGGGCTTTTGGTATAGGCATGGCCTTTGGAGGTATCTTCCCAGCTTCGGTCCATCGTCTATTCGTCACGAATACTTTGCCAATCATCAGTTTTGGCAAATTTGTTCATAGAGCAAACTTAAACTTCGCAGGAACACTTCCTGCAGAATTTTTATTAGAGTACACCGATTTTGACGTAGGGTTTCATCGTCGATGAGCAGGTGTTCATTCGTCGTTCCGGTATATTTCGAGCGTTTATGACGGTACCACGACGTTCTTTTGGCCGCTTCGCTGGCTCGATATACTGATAACTTCCAGCCGCAAACGAATTTCTGGAACGGTACTGTGAGCGCAGCGTATAGTGGTGCGATTCTCACATCTGGTACCAGTCCAGGTGATTTGCGCTGACGGTTCGCTTCTGGCTTGCAGCGTTCATTACGACACTACTTGAGGCACCTGAACCTGGTTAATATCATACACGGTTGGATTTGGCGCTTTTCACGATTTATGATTTGTGGACTACGTTTGATTGTCAAAAATGTATACCACAGCAGGCCTAGGTTACCGTGTTGCAAAAGACGTGTCATCTTCCCATGCCGCTGCAATGCACTGAGAAGAATTATTGAATTTTCATCTTACTATTTTACTCGTATCTTATTTACAGTCCATACGCAAATCGCCCACTACACATAGTATCTGCATAACCTGTGAATCAACCGTTTGCATGTAAACCCATTACTTCTTCAGTTCCTCGAATGTCTTCGTTACCACCACTATCACTCGATGATTTAGAGGGAGCTCCGGAGCGTTGGGAGGGCTGAATATTTCACGAAATTGACGACACCCGCATACACTTCAGCATCGTCCTGGAGGCAGCATGAGGCCAAATCTGGCCAGATGATTAGATTGTATCTTCAGGAGAGGAGTTGCCGTTTCCGGAGGCATCTTATCGTAATACTATCGCGGGCCCATTGATAGGCGCACTCGGCTCCGCACGTGCAGATGGGTGCACAAACTGCTGCAGTTCTCGCCAGGCATCCTCCGAAGCGTGATTACGCTCGGGAACGCCGAACTATCCGTAACGAAAACAGGTGGTTGCCGGGGGACTCTGCCTGAAGTCGGCCTTCACATAGATTTGCCGTCCAGTGTTATTCAACTTTCGTCAGCATTGGAGGCAGGGCCTTCTGTCGACTTGTCTCAGCTTTAGGCCTTTGTCGAGGCCCGTCTTATCTTTGGCCTTCCGAAACTTTCTAGTGCAATTTAGGCCACATCCTGATCGAGGCGTTCCGGGATGGGCTGAAGGCTCCCAACTACGCGGTTGTGATTTTCGTTGTAGGATAATTTTCCTTCACTTCTGCTTCACCGGTGATCAATCATTCGAACTGCGAGACTGGAGCTGCGATCTCGCAAGGATGGAACGCCGCATTCCCGTGATCGCGCAAGATCATGCTAATTTGCTAGGTTTTCGACTTCTATTCCCGCGTTTTATCAATAGACTGTACTTGCAGGATGTGTATCTCCAACGGCTGTAAAAGTTGTATTAATTATAGCGTGGCAATTATCGTGATTCCCTGATTCCGATCTAAATCCAGACAGAATATTAGCCACGTTGCGTTGCATAAAAGTGCCGCTTACATTCTGCCCAAGTGCAACATTACATTGTGGACAAGTTTCATTGGGTTTTATTAATGTTTTACTAGAAATTAATTTGCTTTTATTATGGCAGTAGAGGTACTATGTCTTCAAATGCATAGATTTATTATATCCAATTTCACTTTCAACAGTTTTAAAATCCCAGTCTTCTAAAGTCTCTTTTATTATTCAAAGGTGCTTTTATTTGACTTCATAGCACTTCTCGTGAAAAACTGCTCTTTTGAGTTTTGTGACTCAATTGTCATCTTACATATCAGTTGTAAAAGCATTGCACCATTTGCTCCAGCGTTAAACGACAACTGGCTATCGAGTAGTCAGCCAAATGACCTGGTTAGTCTTCACAGTTACTCGTTATAGTTGTTTCGGTAACTGTGATTCTCCACGTTAAAACATAAGAAATCATTGAAACCTGAAAAACACCTGCTCCAAAATTCATAATGCACGCAAAATGAACTTCACCAGAGCATCACCTGCATCCCATAGATGTAACTCATTGAGTTCCATGGGGCCTTCAGGAATCAACACTAGAACTCTGCGCCTAGAAATTCATTTACCATTGAACACTGCAGAATAAAAGCAGCTGCACACACATGATTTGGCAGCCAATATGCCTTATGCAGGTTCTCCTCATGGGTCATAATATTCAGATTTGATAAAACATATGGTCTTTGGTAAAAGGCTCCTATTTTGCCTTCAATCATTAAGGTCAATTACTTGGCCTTCAAAAGAAGCATTGCTAGGTGTTAACAAAACAGATGCAACGTAGTTTTCTACCGGGAGGAGCGCTATCACGGCCGGAATAAACTAGAATTGCCATCTGGGTAGCTAATGCCTGCAAATCTTGTCTATACACTCGTAGTTTGTTGGTGGTAACGATGTCTTCTCCATCCACTTGATGAACTGCCGGATCGAAACACTACTACCGCATTCAACGATGTCGCATCATAAAACGTCAGTCCTATAAATATCGAGCATCGAATTTGAGTTGAATATCTCCGTGTTACTTGACAGCCATAATTCTCATGTCTGAGGCCGTTTCTCAGCAGTTATCAACTGGGTATTTGTACTATTCATGAAATTCAAATATAGTACCAGCTTGCCGCTGTGTGAATTTCAACCCAATATGTCGTCGGCGATCATGAAGCGTGCGCGCCTGGAACTGATGTTCAAGTGCACATTTGTTCATCATTACGTTATCACATCATAATCATCATCATCATCATCATCATCAACAATCACACACTGGGCAAAGTCTGTTTCACTTGCCAGATCCATTTGCTGAAATGGTAAGTCAACGAAACGGTGCATAACACCATTCTCGTCGAGTGACAACGAGACAATGGACGTGATGGACGACGTTGAGCTGCGCAGGTGTTCCCATGCGGTCAACACTGAATGAATGACTGAGGTTGTCATTTCCAGCTGGAGGTTAGTCATCTGATCCAGACAACTGTCATCATCAACCAGATTATAACTGAAGATTATCCAAGAGAATCACTGCACAACACATCACAGACGTTACCTTAGTAGAACAATTTGGCAGAATGGTTTTATCGTCGAAATGGGCGGAGAATGATTGAGTTCTTCCTAACTACTGGGGGAGTGCGTTATTAATCGGAATGGATCCATTTTTTCAAGGATTTCGTTTTAACACTTTGGTTATGATGCAGGATTAGTCAGCTTCATGATTATATCTGGCAGTCAATTTGAAACAATTGCACTGCACAAAACAGCTAACCTTCATCTTGACTCAAATAGATCAGTCTTCTGCTGCCTTAACACGTGGCTGATTTAGAATTTCCTGAGTTGTTTCGTTACATTTAATGTTGTCCATTTTCGTAGAGGCCCATCTTTCCTGTGATTGACCGCAGCACTAAGTAACGATTACATTAAGGCACTTTGAATAGCTTTCAGTAAAACAGGATCATACTGAATAATACTAGTTTGCTAGTTGTAACGAAATTGTTGGTGCCTTCCTATCTAGTCTAGAAGATTTTGCTCGTAAATCCCGAAATTGAAAACCTTATCTCAGATCATACTTGTTCACTACTGCTGCATTATAAATGCCATACGTTGTGAATTTGAGATGAAGCCTGACATGGGGTTGTCTTCCCTGACGCATTGCTCCTGAGCTAGCGGCATGGTGCTAAGTACATTTGACAAAAACGTGTGTTATTATTACTCCGGTTTCATCTCCTTCACCGCTGGCTCTCTCAGCATAACTTCACTTTCCCATAACGCTGGAAATGCAAAGAGTGATGCCATCTTTACAGTCAATGAATATTGGCTGAGAATTTGCTGCGGTCGGTTTCTGGCATATTGATTACGGAGTTAATAAATGACACTTCCAATTAATAACTGATGCCAGAAAAAAACGGCTATCATCAAAATCAAATTGAAATATGATTGAGACCATTGTTGTCGCAGGTCAGCTACCTTTCTCAAGGAAACGAGGTAGGGTCCGTTCATATTTAGGCAATAATTGCCTGTCTAATAGCCAAACATTTGTCATAGACAGATAAGAAGCACTGACAAACATCTATGTCACAACGAAGGCCCATGACAAATATCTTGGGCTACTGGACAAACTGTAATTACGTTTACGTTTGGTTTTTTAACTAAAGTCAATGTATTTATTTCATTATTGATTGGCCTGAGGTTACATCTGTTATTGTCAGATCGTTGTTATATAGTAACTTCAACAGATGATGCGCTTAAATACGTCTCACTGTGCAAGAATCCGGTGATCTTGAATATGGTAATACAGGCCATTCTGTTTATCGTGTTATGATCAGATAGTTTAGTTGGTTTTAAGGGAGAAGCTCAAATATAGCATTCATAGACATAAATCGCCGATTTAGACTGTCATAGGAAATAGAGTCACTAACGTGATGAGCGATATACGTTCCGCAGGAACAGTTGAGTAATTCCATGTCAAGGCTCAATTAGAGAGTGTAGTTTCCTCCCTTCTACATTAGCATTTCTGGTTTGTTCATACTGCTCACAGTTTCATTCAACATTTTCATGAGCGCGTTACACGTTCTATTAACCGCACATAAACCCGGTGAGATTAAAGATTTGAAAGCGAAAATCCTCATGGCCTTCTCCAACTGCCAAAGGGCCTCTCGTATCATACTTCAACTGAGTACATAGATGCCGAAATTAACTGTTTCAATTACCGGTTGATCTGCTGCTCCGCCAAAATTCATCCGAGAAATAGATTGATGTTAACACGTTGGTTTATTGAGGTTATATTGTGGAGAATGTCTTGTATTGGACGGCAGAAGACGATTCCGCTGGAAACGATCGATTACTAATTACGGATAGTTCTACTGCACTGAACATTGCAACATAAATCCCGAGATTTATATTACAGATTATCAACTTCCAGTCCAGTCCAGGCTCTCTGCCAAGCCAAGAATAACGATCTATTTAGGCCAGAGTAGTGTCTTCAAAATTTAATTGAAATTGATTCTGTCACATATAGTCACATAGGAGTAACAGATATTCACTTGCTCACTTCACTGGGGTAGCTAGGCAAGATTGTCTGCTCGATCGGATGCTCATCTTCTGAACATAAATTTAATTTCATCACTTACAATTTTCATTACCTGCCGTAAGAGCGGTCCTATCAATACTTCTTCACGTCTTTGTCCTAGCTGCCTGTTTCATTCATTCTTCATTCATTACTCTTCGCCAACACACATTTGACTATACTAAATACAGCCGTTCTCGCCAGACGAACAATTGTTCAGGTCAACTAACGTTGGATCTCTATTCTTCATTCTTCATGAGCGAAGCCATTAGGCGTCGAAGAATTTCAAAGCAAATACGATGCATTTGTCAGACGAAGGCTTTATTCATCCAGAAGCTTCAGTTTGTTTCATCTCATGCCAGCCATTCTCATCATGTTGCTTTACAGACGGCAGATGCCTTCACAGGCGAGGATCATTGCAGCATCGATGTTCTCGAAGAAACTTCACATCACGATGAGTGAATAAGGGAAAACGACGAGTATCAGCGCCTGCCGAGGGCTGCATGTTCACTCAACATTATACGTACCATACGTTACAGGATTGTATGGTCTTCAGTCAGCTTGATTGCATCTGTGTGTTCTACTGTGTCTGACCAATTCCTTCCCAGGTACGAGTCATGTTTGGGTTTGAAGGCTGAGGCTTGTACCCGAAGGGGGTTTGCCTTCCAGCCTGTTAGAAGGGTCACATTCTTCGCCCAGAATGGCAGATATTTGCAACCACTTCCTGAGCAGCAGCTTCAGTATTTCCCGTCTTGTTAAGTTGATTTGTCAGACAGCTCTTTGATCTACGGAAGAATAGTTTGTCTTGCTGCTCTAGAATGAATCCAAAGATTTGGTACCGATCCGTGTTTGAATCCGTTTTGATATCTTCTGCCCAAATGTCTTAGAACGACATATTAGCAGGTTTTCAAACCGGTTTAACTGGCGCATACCCAGAGCCAGGTATGCATCTCGAGTTTGGAATTCCAAGTATTTGTATTGCCTGATTTGGCTCAAAATTCATAGCTGCGAATACTGATATCCAAAATACAATATTGATATGGATATTTTCATTAGAAATGGGTAGCTGGTTTCGAGACACCGTTCTGACCAGAGGATCGTAGAATTTGAAGTCGTAATTTGAGCCGCCGAATGGTAATAAATATATGATGTTCCAAAATTGTCCCTGGAGACAATGGAGCGGTGCACGAGAAACTGGTGAATGGCCCAAACTGTCGCCTTTGTGAATATCTGCTGGCCTTTTATTTTGAGGTGAAGATATCGGGGTACTTGTTTCAACGAAAGTTTGGGAGCGTGTCACAAAGATTCTGTCATAACTTCTGACCACTATGCGTGTTTAGGCTGTTACTGCCCAAATATGTTTCATTTACCTTTAAGAAAGGTAACATACTCATTTGATTATTTAGGGTTTCACTTCAGTATTCCGTAATATTTCACTAAGTCATAATTTTCAAATAAAACGTCAGAAATTATTAATTTTCATTTTTAATTGTATTAAAATACTAAATTAGAATATATTGGTATCAGTGAACTCAGGAATGGAGCAATAATGTTATCATTGCGAAACTTTCACGTTGGGACAAATAATGCCGTATCTTTGAAGGCATTGCCGTATTATCACAATAATTAGTAAATTGCAGATACAGCAGAATCAGCACATTAGCCTTCATAACATCGGATTGTTTTAAAGGGAAAGAGACATAGCGATGTAGCATTGCATTGTATACAATAAAATAAATTAATCATGTTACATGTTGTATCTAGCGAACAATGCTCTCTTTCTTTAATCAGAGAGATACATTCTCAGCTGGTTGATAATCCGCTGCTCTCTCGTTATGAGTAATTCATTTTCATCTCTTTTCGCCGATAATTCATTGATCACCAATGAAAATATTTTCATGCTGTCACATTTTTCATCAGTGAAAACGTTGGTTTGCACGTATATCATACGGTGAGCAGTGCCAAGAAATGGGTTAGCGCTGCGCATACTGGTACACGTTATATCAATATAATTGAGAACAGCATGAAGATCGGCGCATTTTCAGGCGTTGTGCAACGAAAACAATTATCGGCATCTGACTACTGAAAGAAACGATTTATCAGTTTTCCCGAAAATTATACCGCTGGCGCTTCACGAGAACTGCTGCAGCATATATCCTTCACGCTCTCACATTTCCATGTTTTCGTAGAGCTGCCTTCTTCATCTGGTCTCGGTTTTGGGTTTCCTCTTTCGTGATTACGCGTGTGTGTGTGTATGTGTGCAGTATGTGCGTGACAGCGAGCTACACATTATCACCGTTGACTGATTTGGACGGAACACCGCCAAATGGAAGGGACAATGGCCCCATCCGTTTTGAAATGGCTGGCCCTGTTCCAGAGATATGGCTGAACAGTTCATTGGTATGGGTAATGTTTAAAGATACACTAAAATGTTTCAACGTCATAAATGCTACAATAAGACAATGTCATGAGTGCCCAGTGTTCTCCTGGGCACTCAGTATGACTACCATTGATCTTGTTATCGAACCCGAACGTAAGTAGAGGCATTGCATGATGGATTTGAAACGTTTTGAATAATATCTTCAAACATTACCCATACCAATTGGAACTTGTTCCAGCCATATTCTGAACAAGTTAGCTGATTTCCAAAACATTGAATGGGACCATTGTCCCTTCCATTTGGCGGATGTTCCGTCCAAATCGATCCAGCGGTTGATGAGAAACGTAAGCTCATTTATTCACACACATACACGTACACACATACACACACACACACACACACGCGCGCGCGCAATCATATACACGAAAGAGGATTAAACCAGAGACCGAAGTTTTCGCCTACTCGAGAAGAGAAACGGCCTTTTTCACCCGCTTGGAGAAACAGATGAGAATGTGAGAAGCGAGAGACTATTATACGCTCACAGCAGTTTTCGCGAGAAAAGCAACGGCGATTTATAATTTTCGGAGAGCATGAGTAGCTGATAAATCGTTTCTTTTTCAGTGAATCCTAGATGCCGATAATTATTTTTCACTTACTTTTTGACACCTGAAAATGCACCAGTCTTCATGCTTGTTTTATTCTGACATTATAATTCTATAATGATGGTGCATGGCGGTACCAGTGTGCACCGGCTTGGCCTTATTTTCGAGCTTTGCTCCTCGTATACGATCTATACGATCTAGGTAGCATGTTTTCAGTGAAAAATGTGACATGAGAAAATATTTTCGTTGAATTTTGGAGAGAGATATTTTTGCATATGCAAGAGAGAGGATAATGAATTATCGGCGAAAAAGGAGAGATGAAAATGTGAACGGTTCGCTACTCATCGACAACCTGCTTGAGAGAGAGCATGGTTTTCACCCAGCTGAGTGAGAATTTCGATCTCTCTCTGATTAAAAGAAACATTGTTTCTTTTCGCTAGATGCAACATGTGACATGATTGAATTTATTTTTGTTGTATACAATGCAATATACTTACATCGCTATGTCTCTTCCCTTTAAAACAATCCGATGTTATGAAACAATATTATCTTGATTCTGCTGTCTTGCAATTTATAATTATTGTGTTGAGTATGCAACAGTAATAAAGATACATCATTATTTGTCCCAACATTGAAAAGTTAGGACAATGTCTTTGTCATTTATGCATTCCTGAGTTTGGATTCACTGATACCAATACATGGTAACTCCGTTCTAATTTAATTGTTTGTACAGATTAAAAATGAAGAATAATGAATTTCTGACGTTTTGTTCCGAAAGGTTATGATAAGCCGGGTGTATTACGGGTGTCACTACAGGGTGAAAACCCTCACGTGAAAGTCAAATGGGAATCGGGATCTGAAATTCTTTTTGACTTTTCTCAAGCGTTAAGAAGCAAACATATTTTGGCGCGGTAAACATTGCTTAGCGAGCTCTAGGGGCGATGCTGCAAAAAAAGTCACACATATAGTGGTGATTTCAGCGGACAAAAATGACCCAAGGACTTTGACACGTCTGCCAAAACTTTCGTTTTGGTCCAAATTTTGATATCTTCACCTCAAATAAAAGGTATATATTCTAAAAACGACGGTTTTTTTCATTGGGCCATTCTGGGTTCTGCGTGCACCGGCTCCGGTATGCATCCGAAGAGGACAATTTGGAACATCATATGATCGGTACCATTCGGCGGCTCGTGTATCCACGACTTGCACCCATACGGATACTTCTGGTCTCAGAACGGTAGAAATTCTTGGAGTTAAGAATTGTCCTCCTTGAGCCCAACCGGTACCCGTTCCTGAGTATCCGTATGTGTGTATTTGGATATCAGTATTCATAACTATGAATTTTGAGCCATCGAACGGTACAAATACTTGGAATTCCAAAATAGTCCTCTTCAGATGCATACCTGAAGCAGTTCTGGGTGCCTATGCGCCAAGTTTAAAACCAGTTTAAAAACCCGCCAGCGCGTCGTTCTAAGACTTTTATTTGAGGCTTGTCAGGATATCAAAAACTGGTTCAAAATATTTTTTTAGGATCGGTGCAAATCTTGGGACATTTTTGACCCTGAATGCATTAGGAAGGTTATGGTGTTTGAATTGATGGCTTCCGATGGTAGAAAAAAAGATACCGGTGTTCATTCTAGAGAGCAACAAGGTAAATTTGTTCTTCCGTGGATCAAAGAGTGGTATGGCCAAATGTTACACTTTAACAAGACGGGGCTCCGTGGCACACCTTGAGCTGCACTCAGAGTGGCTTGCAGAAATATCTGCCATTCTGGGCGAAAATGTGGCCGCCATCATAACGGGCTGAAGGCCAAGGGTCTAAACGCCACCCGAGTACAGCAAGCCTCAGCCTCAAGCCCAAACATTGACTCGTACCTGGAGAGTGAATTGTCAAGGCTACATTATTAGAACCTACCGTGCGATCCCGGAAAAGCATTTGAAGACCGTAATCATGTTTTTTGTTGCTGTATGAAGCACGTAATCACCTTATATATGTTGAGGTTGGAACATGCAACTCCTCGGCAGGCTTGCTGATACTCGCATCGTTTTCCACTTATTCACTCATCGTGTGTGAAGATCTTCGAAGACATCGATGTACAACCAATCCTCACTAATGAAGAGCATACCATCGTAAAGCATTCTGTGGTGAAGTAGCCCGGCTGAGAAGAACATGAGTGGCAAAGCAAACCGAAAGCTTCGTTCTTCGTGCTCTTCGGCTCCTGACTCGCTCACATCGTGGCTAGCAGAGTGGTTTGATTGACCTGAGTGTTCTTCGGCCTTGTCGCTCTTCTTCACATGCGTTGATCTTCATGAAGAATGAAGAATAGAGATCCAACGCGTTTAGTTTATTCTTCTGACCTGAACCAGGAAAGTTGTTCGTCACAATGAGGAACGGTAATGTTTGAAACACGCAGATTAGTGGTGTGATTTGGCGAAGAGCAAGCGGTGGTGAATGAAGAATGAATGAAGAGTAATTTCAGCTAGGACCAAAGACGTGAAGAGAAAGTATTGATAGGGACCGTAAGAGCACGGCAGGTTGTGAAATTGTATAGAAGTAGTTGAAATTGAAACGTAGGGCATGTTCGAAAGGTGGCATCCGATCGAGCAGACAATCTCTGCCTAGCTACCCCAGTGAGGGGTAGGCAAGGGGATATCTCTGGTTTACACTTCCTAAAGGCTATATGTGACAGAAATCAATTTCCAATTAGAGGTTTTGAAAGACACTACTTCTAATGTTTCCGGTTATGTTTCTCTCGTCGTTATTTACTTTAACAACCTCAGAGAGCCTGACTGACTGGAAGTTATTAATCATTCAACTTCTCACAATCTCCAGGATTATGTTTATGTTCAGAGATGGTAGAACCATCCATGAATTAGTATCGATCGTTTCCGGGAATGTACGTCTTCAAAAGAGGGAAGTAACTTTCACCGTCCAATACAGAACATTCTCCACAATATATTTTTTCATCAACCAGCGGCATTGGAATTTCAGCGCCGAAATCTATTTCTCAGATAATTTTGGCAGACGTTTTGTAGATCAACCGGTGAGAGCAGTTGAACTTTTGGCAGCATCCTGTGGCTCCGTTAAACCTTGTGGTTGAAAAGTATGAGAAATACAACGAAGCCCTTTGCGTCCATAATTTTGGCTGGTTGATGAAAACCGTAAAGTTTTCACTTTTCAAATGCTGTCTCATATACTTTTTACCGAGGTTTATGTGCAGTTGTAGAACTGTGTAACGCGCTCGCGAAATGTTTCTTGTTTCGACGAAACTTTGAACAAAACTGAGCAAGTATGAACAAACCAAAAAGTACTAATAGAAAGAGGAGAGAGGTAACTTACACATACACTCTCTAATTTCTCTCTGAGCTTGTTTGTTGCTGAGCATAGGTGCCTCGAACTGTTCCTGCCGAACATTTTTCATATCCTTCATCACGTTATGTGAATGACTCTAACAGCATCCCTACTGTTGGTCTAAATCGGTTGTAATATATGAATATATATTTGAGCTTCTCCTTAAAACCAACTAAACTATCTGATCACATATTTTGATAAACAAGAATGGCCTGTATTGCCATATTTCAGGATCACCAGTTCTTACACAGTGAGGACGTATGTTGGCCCCAAGCATCATCTGTTAGTTCACTATGTATTAACTGCTGATCTGACAATAACGGAGTAGCAACCTCGGGCGGTCAATAATGCTCATACATTTAAGATTGACTTTTGGATCAAAAAGATTACTAAACGTAAGCTTGTAGTACACAGTTTGTCCAATAGCCAAATATTTGGCATAGGCAGCTAGACAGCTGACAGATATCATAGATGTTTGTCAGATGCCTATCTGTCTATGACAAATATTTGGCTATTGGACAAACAGTGTACTACAAGCTGTAGACGGACCCTACCTCGTTTCACCTTGAAAGATGAGATCTCTTGCATAGCTGACCTGCATTTTAACAATGGTCTCAATCAGTTATATTTCAATTTGATTTTAGGTATTGTAGACTTTTTCTGGCATCCAGTTATTGAGGTTAAAATTGTCATTGTGCTCCGTAATCAATATGCAAAGCAAAACCACAACAAAAATTCTCAACCAATATTCATTGACTAGTAAAATGGCATCACTCTTGCACATTTTCCAGCGTTGGAATGTAAAGTGAAGTTGTATCTTTCGTGCGAAGCCGAAAAACAACGATTGAAGGAATCGAAAAACCAGGCTCTGAATGGCACCACCAGCTTTTACGTTCCTGTCAAATGTACTGCTTTCTATGCCACTAGCTCAGAACAACCATCGGAACTGAATGATGAGGAGAGACAACCCGTATCAGGAGCTTCATCTCTAGAGAAATGGAAAGCATTCTAGCCAGTGTATGGCATTTACTAATGCAACAGTAGTGGACAAAAATGTGTCTGAAAATTCTAAGGTTTTCAATTTCGGGTTTACGAGCAAAAGTCTTTTCCTGTTCGGTTAGGAAACCAACAATTTCAAATCCGTACATCTTCGTTCCCAACTGTAAACTGAGAGCATGTTGTTCGGTATGATCTGTTTTGCTTTTTGCTGGCTTGTTTTAAAGTGCGCTATGTAATCGACACTTGTGCTGCGATCCGAATCGCAAGGAAAGTGGGGCGCCTCCGAAATGGATAACATTATGTAGCAGAAATGTAGGAAATTCTCTTCATCGTACGTGTTTAGAATCTCCAGGCAGCGGAAGAAGACGATCTGTTTGGTCCACTTCATGAGATGGAGGTGAAGGTTGTTTGTTTTTGTGCAGTGCAGATTGTTTCCAAATTGACTTCTGGAAAATGCCAATCATGAGAAGGCCACATTTAATCCTGCATCATAACAACCAAAGTGTTAAAAGAGATTGAAATCGCGAAAAAATGGATCCATTTCCGATTAATAACACACTCCCCGGAGAGAACGACGGACCGCGGGAAAACATCATTAATTTCTCCACCGGTTTCGTGCTGATCGCGATAAGCCATTCTGCCAAAGTTGTTCTACTAAGGTGGCATGGCGTGTGCGTGTGTTGGCACACAAACGACGGACCATACTCGGGAGCTATAATCGTAATTTATCATCGCCATTAATCGACAAATGACCGTTATGTAAGAAATCGATAGCCAACCTCCGGGGAAAGTGATACAACCTGGTCGTTCGATTCCACAGTGTTGATTTCGCCGCACGCTCGGGACGGAACCGATGTCGATCCACACCTACTTTTTTACTTGCCTTCCCAGCGTCGTCCATCACGTCCATTGTCGTCGTTGTCACTCGACGGGGGAATGAGTTGTTGTACCGTTTCGTTTGAAATAGAGCTTACCATTTCGGAGCTACCCTACCAGACGGACCAGGACAGGCGATACAGAATCGGATACAACTTGGGATGGATAGACTTTGCCCAATTGACAATGATGTTGTTGATGATGATGATGATGATGATGATTATGATGGTGATGGCAATAGTGATGAACAAAATGTGCACTTTGGACATCGAATTCAAACGCACACACTTCACAAACCGATCAATCGCCGACGACATAGTTGAGGTTGAGTTCACACAGCGAGGCAGGGGGATTTTTGAATTTTCTTCTTGGAATTTCATGAATAGTACAAATGCGGTGTGCTTGTTTGCGTAACGGCAGGCCAGGGAAATTGTATAGCTGTCAAGTAACACGAATTTTGTTCAACTTCAAATGCCTTCGATTTCGATGTGATGGTTGCTATAGGTTTGACGTTTTGATAATGCGACATCATTTGAATGCAACAAATAATATGTCCTAGTGTTTCAATCCGACAGTTCATCAAAGTAGATGGAAAAAAGTCAATTTACCACCTACCAAACTACATAGTACCAAACAAAATTTGGTAAGCATTAACACCCAAGTAGCAATTCTAGTTTTATTCCAGCCGTATAGCGCTCCTCCCGGTTTTTTTGAGAAAACTACATTCAAAACTGTTTTGTCCACCAACACCTTTCTCTTATGCTTCTTTGAAGCCAAAATGTGTACAAAGTGGTTGTGAAAACAAATTCATAAAACCTTTACAAGACCATAAAGATTTTGAAAATGTTCTAGTGGAAGATATTATGACCACTTGAGAACCTGCATAAAACCTATTGGCTGCCATCAAAACCAGTATATGGCCTATTGGCCACAGCTGCTTTGTTCGATTCTCTTCTCGTCTGATTCATTCAATAGTAAATAATTTCTAAACACAAAGTTCTAGTGTTGTTCCCTGAAAATTTATGGAATTCAATAAGGTTATCTAAAAGAATGCAAAAATTGGTCTCTGATTTGAAGTTCATTTGCATTACATTATAATTTTGGAGCGTTGATTTTTTTCAAATTTCAATGATTTCTTATATTTTAATATAACGATTGGAAGAAATCACAGTTTTGCCGAAAAGCCAACTTATCTTCACAATGGCTACAATGAAACTATTAGGTCATTTGGTAACATTCCTCAATGCCAATTTGTCGTTTAATGCATTTACTGGAAGCAAAATGGTTTTAAAATGCTTTTGCAACTGATCATAATAAGATAATTTCGAATGAGTCCTAAAACGGCATTCAAAAACAGTTTTTACGAGTGCATAAAGTCAAAATAAAAGCTTTGAAAGGTGTAAAAGGAACTTTAGAAGACAAGGTTTTAAAACCGTTGTAAAGAAAGTGAGTAAGTTCTCATAAATCTGACTAAAATTTGAAACCATTGGTACCTCTTACTGCCATAATAAAAGCAAATTGATTTCTAGTAGCTTTCATAAAACATTAATAAAACTTAATAAAGCTTGATGGTTTTGGCAATGTTACTTGGGCAGAAATGCTTAAGCGACTTTTTATGTACAACGTGGCTAATATATTCTCATAAAGTTCTGTCTAGTTTGAATCCGGAATCACTTAAAGGGTGTCCACGATGAAATTGCCACACTATGAAATTGCTCTAACTTTTTAACCGTTGGGTAGAATTTAATGAAAATTTGGGTGGATTTAGTTTATAGTGCATTATTTACATCCTGCAAGTTTTAAAGTCCTGTGATCAAAACGCGGGAATAGAGTCGGAAGAACTGCTCGTGCGTGATAAAATCTTGCGCATATCTATCACGAGAACAAGGATCTCTCGCATCGTTCCATCGCTAAAACGTTGGGAATCGCGAATTCCACGGTGTCGCGAGTGATTAAGCGGTTCGAGGAACGGTTGATCACCGATCGGAAGCCCAGAAGTGAAGGAAAAATTATTCCCTACAACACCAAAAATCACAACCGCGTAGTTGGGGCCTTCAACCGAAATCGAACGCCTCCGTTCGGGATGTCTAAGAAGCTGCACCTAAGCCGAAGTTTTGTCCAGAAGGCCAAAACTAAGGCTGGGCTTCGAACGTTCAGGCGTACAAAAGGCCTCCTAATCGCGACGAGAAGCAGAACAAGTCCGCCAAAACCCGTGCCAGGAAGTTGTACCTCAACATGCTGACGAAAGTTGAATGCTGCATCATGGACGACGAAACATATGTGAAGGCCGACTTCAAACAGATCCCCGGCAACCTGTTTTTCACGGCCAAGGATAAGTTCAGCGTTCCGCAGCATGTCCGCACTCCGAAGATGTCCAAATTTGCGAAGAAATTCCTGGTTTGGCAACCCATCTGCACGTGCGGGAAGCGGAGTGCACCTCTTCGTGACCCAGGACACGATGAACGGACAGGTGTACATAAAAGAGTGCCTCCAGAAGCGGCTGCTTCCTCTCCTGAAGGCCCACAACGTCCCAATAATCATCTGGCCAGATTTGGCCTCATGCCACTACTCCAAGGACGTGCTGAAGTGGTATGCGGACAATAAGGTCAATTTCGTGCCGAAAATGATCCAACCCTCCCAACACTCCGGAGCTCCGCCCCATCGAGAAGTAGTGGGTGGTTATGAAGCAGCACCTTCTTAAACGACCTAAGGTAGTGAAGACATTCGAGGAACTGAAGAAAGTATGGGTTTACATGCAAAAAACGGTTGATTCACAGGTTGTGCAGAATCTTATGGCCGGGGTTAAGGCCAAGGTGTGGGCATTTGCGTATGGACTGTAAATAAAATACGAGTAAAATAGTAAAATGAAGTTTAATAGTTATTTCTCAATATGCGTTGCAGCGGCATGGGACAGTGACCCGCTTTAAGAATTCTTTCACAGCAGTTCGTTAACCTAGGCGCCCACTTTCTGTGGTATACATTTTTGATAATCCAACGTGGTCCACAATAAAAATCGCAAAATCGTTGAAAATCGCCAAATCAACCGTGTATGATGTGCTCAAACGTTTGAGTGTGCGACGAGTGCCTCAAAGTAAGCGTCGTAGTGGAACATATGACCGCAAGCTGAACCAGAAGGTGTTGAGAACCGTCAGAGCAAACCCTGGACTATGAGATAATGAAATCGCACAAAAATACGCTGCTGCTCGAAGGAACCGATCGAAGAACTCGTTTGCGAGCAGGATATCGTTCTTATCGAGCCAGCAAGCAACCAAACAGAACGTTGAAGCAAAGTTTCGTCACCAAAACTTGAGCTCGGAAATTGTACCAGCAGGTTTTGACGAAGTACCAAGGATGCCTGCTCATCGACGATGAAACCTACGTCAAAATTGATTTCGGACAGCTTCCTGGCCAAAAATTCTACATAGCGACGGCACGAGGAGATGTTCCTGCGAAGTTTAAGTTTGCTTCTATGGACAAATTTGCCAAAAAACTGATGATTTGGCAAGGGATGCCGGAGCAAAAAGTGTTCGTGACGAATAAGACGATGGACTCGAAGCTGTACAAGGATGAATGCCTCAAAAACCGCGTACTACCTTTCATTAAAGCCCATAAAGGTCCCGTGAAATTTTGACCAGATTTGGCGAGTTGCCACTACAGCCGGGAAGTCATCCAGTGGTACCGCGATAATAACGTAGATTTCATCGATAAAAACATAAACCCACCCAACTGCCCGCAGTTCCGGCCCATCGAGAGATTTTGGGCAGTAATGAAGCGGAAGCTTAAGAAAAGTGGAAAAACGGCTCGGGACGCGACTCAGATGACCATAATGTGGAACAAATGTGCCTAGTAAGTTGACTCCGGAGGTGTAGCGGCTTTGATGGGAGGAATAAAGAAGAAAGTGCGAATTTTCATTAGAACACAGGACTTAGATGTATTGATATTTTCAAGTACAGTAAATTACCTTTGTTTTGATGTATTAAACTTATTTGTACATCAATCTGTTACCGAGATACAGATGATTTTATTATTCCGGATTCTAAATGGGATATAGTTTTATTGAAAACAGAACGTCTGCCGCCACAAAAGAACAACTGATTAAAAAAACTAAGCTTAAATGATATCGTTACACAGCTTTGAATCAACAACTGTAAGATGCTAGCAACTATATTGATCTTGAAAAAGCGTAAATAAATTAAGATTATACATACTTGGGTTTGTGTGTATTTGAGTGTGCAAAGTTTAGAAATTAATTATGAAATCTTTGGTTGGGGCCGAAACGCAAAGTTGGCTGTTTATTTTCTTGAGAAGAATAACGTAGCGGGCTTCTGGGGTTATACGAACCCCATGTAAAATGAAATGAACTTTTCGACCATAAAATACGTTTTGACATCTTTTTTGTATAATCTATCAAGCAACATATCTCGATCAACATCTGAACTAGTAATATGGTATGACAAATCCAGGTAAAATACAGTGAATATTTTCTCGAAATGTGCGAAAAGCCATTATGCGGCAGGGTGCATATTACTATAGATTATGTTCTAGTTATTTTAAAAATCTATGAATATCTCATGCTGCATTTGTTCAAAATTTTCATATCTTACAAAATGAATGGCCATTCCAAGCTCAAAAATTATTGCAAATTTTTCTAAATGCGATCGGTTTCCCCAACGGAGTAAGCCATGATGATACCGTCCGAATCTGACCACTTTCCCCGTGAAAGCGGGTTCCCGGCGAGTACTTTCAGAATGACCACCAAATGGTCTTGTTTGATGTGCCGCAAATCAGTTTTTGGTGCCCGATACCAATCAGGCCAATTTTAGGAGGAACTGATTCCAGGAAGGCTACCGCGAGTAGCCTTATACATCCAGAATAACTACCACTGTACTTATTTTGCAAAATCATGAAGTTTGAGGTGTCGCAATCCATGTTCTGCTACTCTCTTCAAAATCTGGCAACTTCCATGGTGGAACCTGGTTCACGGAGGGCTACCAGTTGTGGCCAAAATGGCTGTATATTTCCAGAATGACCACCAATGGTCTTATTCAGCAATCATGAAGTTTCAGGTGTCGCAAGCCATGTTTTGGTACCGTTTTGATCCAGGTCAGTGCTTCGGGAAGGGTACTTACCCCACGGTTCCTCTGAATATGATAGGTCCGGAAGATTCGGTGAACGTCCGATTCCGTAAAACTCTCGAGCTTTCTGTGGCACAGCCGCCATCGGTGCGCTCTACCGGTATCCTCAGATACGCTGCAAGCCGTGACGGTTCTCCATCTTCCTCCTGAAATTATCGGTACTCATTTGCTTTCTTCTGAGTTTTGCCAAGGCTTCCGTTCACTGAGAGCGCAGCACTTCTACTGTTGGGCGAAGTTCTGGCACAGTTTGGCAGGATTGGATGTTTTGAGCATCGCATTTGACCTCTTGTACCTTTGTAAAACTATCCCCATGACGGATTTCGCATAGTGACAAGAGGCCAAATCAGTACAAAATAGAGCTGTAGAGAATCGTGGTTTCTGATAAACGGTAGCAACCGCTTTTGGAGACATTCTTGCTCGTACACATCCTTATTGATAGTGTCGGTACTGAGCACGACCGAACAACCTGATAACTGGTCAGATGGTATTTAAGAGTTCCAGATGCAAGAGGTAAAATACCTGAGGATAATACAGCAAAGTTGTCTGCCACAATGGTGTGCAAATACCAAATTGAGGGGGGTGCAGACAGTACCAAAATAGTACCTCTCAGGGTATTCCCAGGCATCTGAAACAACAAAGCTTTTTTGAGAGACGTTTTGCTTGCAGTTGTCAGGTATTTTGCTTTAGGTATTTTTACCTCTCAATCTGAGCTCTTAAATACCGAGGCCAGTGATCGAAGATCAAAACAAAGTTTTCATGTGTGTCACTAATGAGGCCTAGGTATGCAGATCCTAAGTTATCTTAAATACTAAGGCCAGTTATCAAGATATTCGTTACTGCTCGGGAAGTCTTCTAGAGTGTCTGCAGCGAATAATTCCAAGTTCCTCGTGAAAGTCCAGAGAAATTTCATTTAGAAGCTTTACGCCACAGCTAGCAGTAGAGTTGCCATAGTTTTGGTAATTCCACGTATATGTACATACTGTGGGTGGCTGATTGGATTTCACCATGTGTAGTTCCAGAACTGATGATGGGTGTGCTCATTTCCTTGAATCGCAAACATCGCCCATGTGAGATCAGAAATTTCTTGGAATGTTGGTACATTTCCTGGAGAACGTCAAACTTGAAATCGACCTGGCGATGCAATGTGGGTAGAAGAGCAACTGGATGTAGAGCGTCCGGGCACGTATATTAGCAGGCGACATTTTGCTAGCCTGCGGCTGTTTGGAGTCTTCGGCACCTTGTGGGCAATGTAGTAGCCTGTTTCTTGGTTTTCTGGGTAGAACAGATCGACAGAACCTTTGATTTTCTAGCGCCATCCCTAATCCCAGTTTGGCTAGCTCATGAATTCCCTTACGACCAAAGAAAATAGCTCATCAAATCTTCCGGTCCGCCTCCAAGAATCTTGCTACGAGGTATCAGGTGGCAACCGCAGATGCCAACCACAAGTCGTGGCGAACAGGTGACTCAAATAGTATCGTATATTCGTATATTTTAAGTCAACTTCGCAACCAACTGTAGGCCTTTATCGTGTTATGTTCAGGTTAAATCGTAAAAGAGTGCAAATTTTCGACTCATATACGACGTGTCATTTATCCATCGTACTGCGTTACAGACTAAATCGATAAACATCGCGAAGCGTTTTAAATCGAACTTGTTATTACATTGTTATTTTGCATTCTATGCGATTTGTTTACTTACATATATGTTTGTATATCATAGCGGACAACTTTCAATATACGTGCATTTGGTTGTCTGGGAACACACCGATTGCCTGTCGATCTTCCGAAGACGTCTGTATTGAGTTATTTTGATTATAATATTCCGCCCAAACACAAAACATTGAGATTGGTAGAGCGGATTGGAGATAATGAAATCGTTGGGTATAGGACCGAGTATTAGGGTGGGGCTTATTTGAAAAAAATAATCAAGTGCATGTTTTCCCATGTGGAAAATGATCTTAAGGGTCCATCAGATGGCATACTAAAATTTCAGATTTTTTTCGTTAAGGTTTAGAGGTGCCGAAATGGGCCTAAGTGCAAAATATCGAACGGTAACAAATATCGACCAAAACAGATGCATCTATTAGTAAACACGTAATTTTGTGACCCCGTAGGGCGAAAATTTGGTCAGTTTTGCGGTATCTTTCAACGTTTTTGAGATATAAGCCTCAACAATGAATATGTGTTTGCACTTACGCCAACATATTTGAAGTATCACAAGCAACATCTTTGCTGTACAAACTTATATACTGAAAAAAAGCAGAGAGAAAAAGAGCGAGAGAAGGAGGGAGATTGAGAGAGAGAGAGTGTGAGAGAGAGAGAGAGTGAGAGTGAGAGAGAGAAAGAGAGAATGTTCTTATAATTGAGAGTGGATCATGGATCTTGAACATATTTAAACGTGTTTATATATTGATGAATATTGAACTCATAAAATTACATGTCATGTCGAATACTGATTAACAATAGTACTTTTCTTCAAATAAGCAAAGTTTACAATAAGGTTTAGTGGTTTTCGTTTTGAGCTATGGGATGTTCAACAGAGCTCTGATTGGAACATCTTCGCAGATTTTTTATTACCGAGATTAGCTTTAATCGAGGTCCTGTCGTTCTATATCTGGAAGGCTTTAATCGAAAATGGCGAGACCAACAACCCAAGTAACCACGAGGCTGTAATAGCATGCATATATAGGGCATACGTATTACGTCTAGTGCATCATTGAAGTTGGATTAAACCTGAAAAGGGCCCCACTAAGATCGAACTAATGCTATCTTTACGTTAAGACATTGCTAAAGTAGCATTATTGCATTGGTAATGCATCACTACGTTCTTAAGCTACTCTAACGCTTCATTTCTTGACAACTGTTGAATTCGCGCATTACCGATGTTGATATTGGGTTAAATAAGTGCAACAATATAATGCTTGTGGTTACTTAGGAAGTTCTTTGCTCAGATACCACATGTGTGAAGAAAACTTATTTTTAGCACTGCTTGCAGCAGCCAAATTAATTGTTTGGAATTGAAGCCAGGAGATCAATAGAAGATTTATTTTAGGTGCCAACGTAGGACGAGTTGTTGAAAACCAGGTCTCAATATACATTGATACCAGAAACGTACAATCATCCAGAAGTCCTGAAGTTTCCTTCCTTGAAAGTTTGAATTGCGCTCGAAATATCCATACTATCAACTAGAAATAAGAAGAAAAATCAGTATTTTCCATTTAATTCCAACTACCTTTGCTTATCTTGACAGATATGCGTATTTCCTCTAGAAAATGTGCAGACTTCGTCAGTGTCTCGTACTAACAATTCGACTCGAGTTATTAGTACGAGACACTGAAGAAGTCTGCACATTGTAGACGAAATACGCGTATCTGTCAAGATAAGCAATGGAAGTTGGAATTAAATGGAAAATGCTAAATTTTCTTGTGATTTCTAGTTGCAGGTACTCCACTAAACAGCTCAAACGCTCTAGGATTCATACTTTCAATCTATAAATGGCTTTTGCCATCCACCTAGCAGCATGAATTGATCCAGGCTGACAGAATTGCACGCTTATAGCATTAGTGCTATTAAGAAAGATTATAGTTAATTCAAGCAATTCCAGGTAATCGCCATGCAGAGGTAAACCTATCACTACGAGAAAGAGCCATCAGACTGATTCAAGAATATAATGGTAACAACTCAAAACGAAAACCACTTCCAAAACTTTACTGTAAACGTGAATTTTCATAACCAAAACTTTGCTAATTTGAAGAAAAGTACTATTGTTAATCAGTATTCGACATGACATGTAATTTTATGAGTTCAATATTCATCAATATATAAACACGTTTAAATATGTCAAGATCCATGATCCACACTCTCAATTATAAAAAAAACATTCTCTCTTTCTCTCTCTCTCTCTCTCTCTTCTCTCTGTCTAAATCTCGCTCTCTTTCTCTCTGCTTTTTTTCAGTATATAATTTTGTACAGCAAAGATGTTGGTAGTGATAGTTCAAATATGTTGGCGTAAGTACAAACACACATTCATTGTTGAGGCTTATATCTCAAAAACGTTGAAAGATACCGCAAAACCGACCAAATTTTCGCCCTTGGGGTCACAAAATTACGTGTTTACTAATAGATGCATCTGTTTTGGTCGATATTTGCTACCGTTCGATATTTTGCACTTAGGCCCATTTCGGCACCTCTAAACCTTAACGAAAAAATCTGAAATTTTAGTATGTCATCTGATCGACCCTAAAGATCATTTTCCACATGGGAAAACATGCACTCGATTATTTTTTTCAAATAAGCCCCACCCTAACCGAGTATTCCCGGTTGATGCTAAAACGATGATCTTGGACATCAATAGAAGCATAAAGTTGCCAGAAGGCACGAACTGCTTTTAGGGACGCTTATTTCACAAAACCCTTCAATCGTTATTTAAGGTGTAGATTGCTCCTTAGGACGTTCGAATTGCTTGTTGCAGATGTCTGTTCCAGCTGTAAAAGAGTTGATAGTGTGTCGTTGTCCAAATTTAAAGCAAAGTTAGCAAATTAGTTTAAATTTGATTGGATAATGGAAGGTTGACCTAGTTTCAAATTAAAATATTCCTTGAATCAGGACTTGGCAAGACACGAAGGTATGAGTGAAAACGATTGGAATAGATTAGTAAACGGAAAAGATAGATAGAAAAAAAAGTTGTTGAATTTTTACGATAGTAGCAATGAAATTTCAGATGGCAAAGATGAGCAATTCAAGAGAGAAAAGTAAGAAAAAAATGGAAAATAATAATACATAAAACAAAATAAAATAATAATAAATGAAAAAAATAGGTGCATTAAAGAAGTACGGTGATGAGTTGTCCTCGAAACAAGATATAAATATATTGTTTTATTTTAACTAAACTTTCGTTTTAATCGCTTTATGGTAAATTTCAAGAACTTTGAGAAATTTTAATGGATATCAGAAAACATATGTATGTTTTGAGTATAAAGTGATGGTATCAATTTTTTTAAATTATGTATTCGAAATAAATTTGAAATCTGCATTATCTGACATTATAAATTAATGGCTCGGTATTCAATACCTTAGCTTAACTTAATTATTGTAGTATAATTTAATAATCGCTTGCTTTTTCATTTAGTGTGAAAGGACGTGTGGGAGGTTGGGAGGGTTGTTACTATCACATTAAATTTAAATTTACGAGGATTATTATTAAGGCAACAAAGAGACAAGTTGGGTTTTCGGTAAGTGAACGGTTGGGAGTACATTGACTTACTGAAGCTGGTCTTCACATGGTCAAGTAACTTAATTTTTATAGTGTAAACTGGCTGGTACATTATTAAAGTTTGAAATTTGTATAATTAGCAATTGTGTCTTTTATGATATCTGTATATAAGAAAATTAAGACCTTGTAAAGAACCAGCACAGTACAGGGTTTTTAGTCTTTGATCAGAATTGTGTCTTTTATGGTATCTATATATAAAAAAATTAAGACCTTGTAAAGAACCAGCACAGTACAGGGTTTTTAGTCTTTGATCAGCTTCATAATGGATCAGCTTATAAAATCAAATGAGTCCTATACGAATAAAAAAAGCAGTGAAAGTTGTGTTTGGAAGTATTATTCTTTGATTATATGATGCAATTTATATGCTTTTATGGTTAGTTATATAAATAGTAAATTTTTAGTAAGATCGTTTCTCATTTTATTGCTCACAACTATTTATTACTAACAGTAGAAATATGCAATATCTCAGCACATTCACTATTAAAAATAAGAACTAAAATAAGTCAGTTAATTAAATCTAACATTCAGTACAGCCGTCAAATTTTCTTTCTTTAATCGTAACATTTTGTATTTATGCTAAAAATTTCCACTATTCCTATAACAACTATATAAAAGTGATTAGGGGGAAGGAGGGGGGTAGCCTAAGACAGTTGAAGGATTTGTTGATTGGACAAGGGTTCGTGGAGTCGCTTGTCATGTGACGGCTTTTTGGCCGTATTTTTCAGAAGGTCCTCATTGAGATTGAGATCGACTGTTCCTGCTATAACAAGCCATCACGTAGACTATTCTTTCGGAACAACCTGCTGAGGTTAGGCCTGCAAACATAGGTAATCCTTGCACTGATGGTGGGTTTTTATCACATCACATCACATGTAGTTGTCCAAATTGAAAGTTTACGAAAAACAAAGAGTCTGCGTCGAGCATCGGCTATGTCGGTTGTGTCTTTGTTGTGCAATATTTTTGTATCGGGCATATAGCGTTTTCTATTGTTTCGGTTACCTATTCTCCGTTGGCGGGAGTGATCGAATGAGCACAGAGAAAAAACAAAAAGCTGCCTTCCGATGAAATTTGGTGGTTTGCTGGTCAAGGGGATTATACACTAAGGTTTTTTTTTTGCACGGTTTTTTTACACGGGTTGTTTTCGGTTATAATTCAAGAACGGAACAACTTATCGACCTAATTCAAATCACATTTACGTTTTGGGCCAAAAGTAATCATATGGCAGTTTTTCAAAAAAATCACAATTTTTGGTGTATATACTCAAAAACTGTATTTTGAACATTACATGGAAAGGTAACGCATACAAACAAAATCGAAGTAATATAAAATGTTTAAGCATGTGAATTTATCAACTCTATTCAGTCTATTTTTACACGGTTCCATACTAAAAGCGGAACGTATCCCCGTGTAAAAAAACCTTAGTGTAATTTAGTGTGATCCATATGATTCGTTTGCCATACTTGCCGAGTCACATAAGTTGGAATAAGTAAACCACTATCTCATTGTAGCTCCAACAGCATCCGTACTGTTGGCATAACTCGATCCAAATCGGCTCTCAAGCTTTAATATAAATTACCTTGTTTTGTTACTGAAATAAAACCACCATCACATTTTGTGGGTAGCCGCAATAGCATCTCTACTGTTGGTATAAATCGATTCAAATCGGAAATCAGTACTGATATTTTAATATTTCACTAGACAGCTTATCGTTTACCGAAATGAATCCTGCTGCCATCAATCTTACTTTCCAACATCCCAGTGATTTCTCGTGGAAGTGCAGAGCTGTTTTCGGTTTCCTACCGATCTACCATTCCTACCCTTTCCTTATTTGGGCTGCATTTGTGCGGGGCTGGCGCCGGTATTCCCTTAGTTATTACACATTCAGGATATTCCCAAAAATCATCTGGTTCTCAGTGGAATTGCAGCTAATCTGGCAATGACGGAGTTGCAACATCGGGTGGTCAATCATGCTCATGCTCATGTTTGAATCCTGCTACAACCTGGCCATCTTGTAATCAACCGGGCAACTTCTGCCAGCCCTTTCTTCTTTCGGTTGGACAATCAAACGGTCCGTGAAGGTTTTAATCCCACTGGACACGGTGACACCAAACTTCGGGGATGCGTTTGAATTAGCAGTATGATTTTACCCATTTTTTACACGCAGAATTTTCAGTTCCAACGCCAGGGTTGAACGTACTTCTCAGATTGTTATGATACTAAACAGACGTAAAAAATACGCACTGAACCAGTTTTGCAGTTTCATGCATACTATTTTCCACGAATACGCTCGTTATGCCATTTTCGCTTGACGCACATATGCAAACGTTTCCAAGCTGAGTTCAAGCTGGCTCTTCTCATATAATATGAAACTCCACTTTCCTATGTTAAGGTCTTTTTTAGAGTTCGTAGTTTGGCTTTCAACTGTTCAAATGATGAATCCAAGTAGCTACGATTATTCCGACACAACCTAGTTGCACATTTGTTGCAAATGAGTTGAGATTACTTACATAAGACTCATTGTAGTAATAATCAAGTTGCTGTAACTTGTTTAGCAATTGTGTGCTGCTCGGGCATGTTACAAACTGTTTGAGGCAACTTTTATGTGACTCATTTAAGTCACAATCAAGTTTTGGATAGTTGGGAAGTTTGGCAAGAAACTGAAAAATTTACATTCGCCTTAATTTTGTTTCTCTAACATCATCTTACTCTGTTGGTAAAGGCAAGGCTATTAAGCAGCACACTGGGTTCGATTCCTGGTCACGTCTTGGAAGTTTCGTTAAGGAAAATTTCTCGATTTGCTGGGTATGGGGCATGGCAGTATTTGCAAATGCTAATTTGAAGAGCAAGCAATACGCTGGAAATCCCATGAAAGAAGACAAAGGTGGTTTCCCTTCCATAGCTAAAACGCAAATTACTTTTTACCAATTCACATATATTTCAAGGAATCGTTCAAAAACATAAAATGGAAAACTCAAAACGTACATAGTTCTTGAGTAAACTACATCACATTCCAAAACCGATTTCTAGATAAAAGCTAAGCTTAGTGACTTCCCAATTCAGCTAGAATGTCAATGATTCCTAATACGGAAAAAAACAAACAACTGATGGCGCACTGTGCGTAGCATTTCAATGAATTCGGCATCGTTTACAACCAGCTTCGGTAGGTAGTGAACGGGTTCTTCCATGAATGGGAAGTGAAGTGAAAATATGTTCCTTCCAACATATCGCATTCAACGAACCAGACTGCCAGACATCTCTGCTGGTGCCGTACTACACAATAATACACTCATATCTCTTGGAAAACAACCTCAAACAGGGTGGGCGGGGTGGTAAGAGAGCGCAGCATGCAGACCTTGAAGACCCCCCCCCGCCCTCCTTCCTTGCTCAGTTCCCCTTTCGGGATGCTTCCTTTTGCTTTGTTGCGTGTTTATGTGTACCAGTATTAAGTGTAAATGGAGTAGCATTCTACTCGCTTTTGTGCTCTCGGAACGATGCCGGGTGCCGTATGTTCTACGTCGGAACGCACCTCATAACACGCACTCACACGTATGAAACGATAAGGATTTAATTAAATAAAATATCCTTTGCCATTTTTCATTCATATTTGAACATTTATTTGGTTGGCTTGTGTTTCTTCTTTCCCAGCCCGAGGGAAGGGGGGGGGGACGTGGTTGTGTCGTCTTTGGTCTCACGTGTCAGTGTTCTGTTCATTTAGTGCCAGGATTTACTTTCATGCTCCGTCAGAAGGTGAAGAAGGACGAGCCTTTTGCAGCCAGGCTCGTGACACGTTCCCACTGGGAGGAGAAAGTATTGTTACGGGAAGCAAACTGGACATTGTTCATGAAACAGGAGGGCAACTGTCGGTGTAAATCATATCTTGAACGTTCACAAGATCGACTGTCGTGTAATTTTACCAGGATGGGTGGCTACAGTTGCTCTAGTTTGACGTTTGGTTGGGAAACGATTCCGAAATTGGATTGCTCTAAAATTCACCCAGCATATAAGATAACCACGTACTAATCGAAAATTTTCCCTCTTTGTCATTCCAGGCTGGCGCTATCTCTCGGTGGCAATGATCTTCGTGGCCACGGCCATGCTCTGCAAGGAGCAGGGCATCACCATCACCGGCGTCTGTGCCATCTACGAAATCTTCGTTGCCCAGAAGGTAAGAATTTCCGCCTCGCATTCTCCCGGCAAACCGGAAAATGTCATCCGAGAAGATTAACTGGTCTTCCCAAAAGGCACCGTCAAACAAATTGGCCCGCAACCGGCCAAGCAAACCGAGCCACGATGATGGCGCAAAACAAACACGAAGCCAACGAAATTAAGTGATTCATTTTAATCATTCCTCTGCACCAAGGGAATTGCCTCGGTCGAAGGAAAAGAAGCAAGAAAAAAAGAAAAACTAAATCCGGAATCCGAACTTATGCTGCGGACTGGCCACAGCATCCTTGCTAGAAGTGGAAATTGCCCGCCGGCTCATCAACAACAATGGGGAATTTGGGTCAACCGGAGATGCGCGTTTGACTCACCGACGAAGAAACCGAAATAATTTCAACAATTTCGGCCAACTTCTCCCCGGTGCCGTCGTTCCGTCGTTCCGTCCTCTTCGCTGCCTTGACTAGAAACAAAACAAAAACTCAGCCTGAATTTTCCACGGAAAAAAAAGTACATACCACTTTCTGGGACTTCCCGGTTGAATCTGGTCCATTTCCCAATAGTCTGGTGGGGTGGGGGGAGCTGTAAGCGAAAGGGAGAGGGATAAAAAATAGAAGCATTTTCATTTTTCGCTGTGGTAGTCAACCGGCCAGCCATCACATTCACATCGCTCCCGGAGGAATTTTAATCACAAATCACAATCTTCTCTGGTGGCCCTTTTCGGTATTTTTTTTTTCATGATGTTGACATTGTTTCAAGTGTGTGTGTGTGGGAGTGTTAAGGCGGAACGTTTGATGGTCTAACCGTGACTATTTTTACCAAACGAATGCCAATCTCGCGAGTCCATGTGTGAAACGTAGTGTTTGGAAGTTAATCCTTTCCTCAATGTGTGACTGGTACGTTTTATTTTCTAGATTGTGCTCCCAGGACTTTTCTCCCGTTTCTATGGTTTCTCACACAAACAAAACTATCAAAGAATTATCATAATATAACCCTGGTAATAATTAAAAGCTAAAGTTATTTGTTCTGGAGCAATGAACGTTTACAATTGATACACAATTGTGGTTCCTTTTTTCGTCCAACTAGTTTCTTCTATTTTCGGAAAACGTGTAATGTCGCTGTTGCATGCTATGACAACCCAAAATGGAGAAAATAGGATATGAATATCTTAGTTTGATCTAAATTTCTGGCCTAGGAATACCTAAAGCTGCGTCCATTAAGAATCCGGAATACTAAAATAATATGTATCTTGGTAACGGATTGACGTACAAATAAGTTTGATACATCAAAACAAAATAAATTCACTGTAATTTAAGTAAAAAATATCAATACGAATCATTTCTCTTCGTTTCTAATGAAAATTCGCACTTTCTTCTTTATTCCTCCCATCAAACGCTGCACACCTCCGGAGTCACGTTCCTTGGCACATTTGTTCCACATTTTGATCATCTGAGTTGCGTCTCGAGTCGTTTTTCCGCTTTTCTTAAGCTTCCGCTTCATTATTGCCCAAAATCTCTCGATGAGCCGGTACTGCGGGCAGTTGGGTGGATTTATGTTTTTATCGATGAAATCTACGTTATTATCGCGGTACCACTGGATGACTTCCCGGCTGTAGTGGCAACTCGTCAAATTTGGCCAAAACTTCACGGGACTTTTATGAGCTTTAAATTTAATGAAAGCTAGAACGCAGTTTTTGAGGCATTCTTCCTTGTACAACTTCGAGTCCATCGTCTTATTCGTCGCGATCACTTTTGCCTTTGCTCCGCAGCTGCATATCTCTTGTCAAATCATCAGTTTTTTGGCAAATTTGTCCATAAAAGCAAACTTAAACTTCGCAGGAACATCTCCTCGTGCCGTCGCCATGTAGAATTATTGGCCAGGAAGCTGTCCGAAATCTATTTTGACATAGGTTTCATCGTCATCGAGCAGGCATCCTTGGTACTTCGTCAAAACCTGCTGGTACAACTTCCGAGCTCGAGTTTTGGTGACGAAACATTGCTTCAACGTTCTGTTTGGTTGCTTGCTGGGTCGATAAGAACGATGACCTACTCGCAAACGAATTCTTCGAACGGTACTGCGAGCAGCAGCGTGTTTTTGTGCGATTTCGTTATCTGATAGTCCAGGGTTTGCTCTGACGGTTCTCAACACCTTCTAGTTCAGCTTGCGGTCATATGTTCCACAACGACGTTTACCTTGAGGTACTCGATCCACGTTCTTTCACTCTCTGAAACGTTTGAGCACACACACGGTTTATTTGGCGATTTATAACGTTTTTGCGATTTTCAACGTTTTTGCGATTTTTATTGCGGTGGGATTTTTTTCGCACCTCTCGGCTTCCACCTGGAATAACTTTTGACTCACTTCACGAAACACCGTGAAATTTATACCACAGAAAGTGGGCGCCTAGGTTAACAAACTGATGTGAAAGAATTTTTGCAGCTGTCACTTTCCATTTCGCTGCATCATAATAAGTGATTCCGGATTCTAACTGGACAGAAATTTAAAAAATGCACTAGAAATTTCGAACTTTCCAGTGGTTCTCGAACTCTTCCGAGAAATCCAAATTCCATCCCAGAAGTTCAAGAATAAGCTCCCTACCTATAGTTTCTCAAAAACTCAGCAAAAATCTTTCACAATGCTTAAAACGATACGTCTTAGAAGTTCAGAAGAGAACTGCTTTGAAGTTCAGAGATGGACTTCTCAGAATTTCCGGTAGACATTTCTCAAAAGTTTAGTTGAAAAGAGATCATTTCAGAATTTCAGAATGCTCTCAATGCTCAGGAAAAACCCTCTCCAAAGAGCAGAAATAAACTTTTCACAAGCATAGATGGTACTTCCTAGTAGTTTGAGCAAGAATTTCTCAGAAATCCAGAAGTAAACTTCCCCGAAATTCAGAATAAAATTTCCCAAAAGTTCAGGACTTCTCAGAAGTTCAAGAAGAAACTTCCAACAAATTTAAGGGAACTTTCCTAAAAACTCTGGAGGAAAAGTTACGGTGAAATTTTCCTTTTCATGTGTTAACAGAAATGCATATAAGACATTCTAGACTCATGGTAGAGAATTGGCATATTCAGCAAAGTTTCTCAGTGCGTA